>PVKE010005719.1:0-57671 GCA_004027555.1 Craseonycteris thonglongyai
TAGGGGAAAATTCAGGCACTACAAGTTAATTTTTGGAACACAGGATGTATACAAATCAAGTGTTAATGATTATCCTTTCATTAAGTAAACCTTTTACAATGGTTACAAAAAGAATGCAAATGTTAACATATTTGAGAAAGTATCTTCTTTTTCAGAAGATGAAACTGGGACCTCATGCATTTTCTCTCTTCAAAATGAACTTTTGAAATGAAGAAATCTCTAATCAAATAATGGAGTAATTGTGTGGGTTTAAGAATTCTTATGGAAGTAAGAAATAACTTTCCTAGGTTGAGTTAACTTAGCTTTACCAAGTTGTGGCTCTGGGAATAAGACACTTTATTCTTTTGCCATTAGGTTTTACTTCGGATTTTCCAAATAAACTTTTAAATTTGATTTGGTAAGATCAGCTATCAAAAATATTTTTGCACTTAGGCAATACCCTTTTGAAGTATTAAGAATTTCTGTCTGAATATGGATTTTCTCTAAACATAGTTTAGACTATTTGCCCTCAGATATATAAGGAATGCTTAGCATAATAGCCCAATGTTTTCTACAATAAAGCTATCTTTTTTTCCTCCAGAAAAGGAATTTTTCTCATTGCATAATGGTCTTATCCATGATTGTAGAGAGAACAGAGGAATGCAAAATGTAGATGGTATTTTGCCAAAATGTTTGATTACTGAGTTTCTTAACGAAAGAGGAAAAACTATTTTTTATTACTTTTATAAAAACCATGACCCAAACATGAAATTAAGAATTGTTAAAAACATTTATTTTGTTTATTTTCCTATGTGGAAGCTTTTTCTGGTTAGCAGAACTTTTTCTAGCTGTCTTTTAATATTACTTTTAAATTATTGAGAGAGCTTATAATCAGCAATTTTCTGTTAATTTCAGACTATTTTAACTAGTAGTTTTAGTTTCTTCCTAAACTACATGTTTTTACTTACTAAAAAAGAAGAAAAAGAAAATTGATATATTTAACTACCTTTTTTTTTTCCCCCCCTGTTTCTTGTTCATTTCATGTCAGACTGCCAACATGTAAACTGTCTGAGGAAGGAGGCAGGACAAGCAAGTCTTCTGAATAAGTTAATTTCCCCTAATTAGAACTATATCTCGTTGTTCCATGATTGCTTGAGTTAAAATTGATAACATGATATCTAAAGATTAGCCATGCATACAATTTATAATTGTAGCTCTTAGGAAGAAATTAGACAATGTCTTTGATAAAACAAAACATGCCAAGACATTTGACAATTTAGAAAAAAAGTTAAATCAGTTAGCTGTGGGTACAAAAGCACATCAGGTCGCACTGGCTTTAGTCTCACCTAATGTAGGATTTTGCTGATCCTTTCCCTTCTCAATTTTAAAATTCTCTTTCCAAAAACCTTTTCTATGTGTTCATAATGTGCTTTCTTCTCCTAGGCACATTTTTCTCCAAACTAGTAATTACCCCATAAATTCTTGCCATTTTTCTAGGTTTGTTAACAGAATTTGAAAAGTAAATAGCTTAGTCTCATCTGTCTTTGCTTACTTGAGATTCTAACCCATTCTCCTTACAATTCTCTGAAAAGAATTCAGGATCTATTATCATTGTCATTATCTTCATGCTTTTCAAATAGTGGTTATGTGCCAACACTGTGCTTAGAACCCTGCATGTGCAATCTTTAATTTTCACAATAACCCTACAGAGTTTGGTATTATTGTCTTAATTTTATAAACAAGAAAACTGTGTCCAAGATAGAATAAGTACTTGGTCCCAGCTAGTTACAAACAGAGTTGAAATTTGAACCACGATTTATCTCCTCAGGCTATGAATTTTCCATAGACCCTGATGCCTCCCTTCCTGTGTTCCACCCTACCCACCCTAGTAAGTGTGATTATAAAATAATGGAAATTCTGAAGATTCTCCACCCACTCATCTTAAACAAAACAGAACCTTTAAAAAGATATTTTGGTTAGTACTTGTATGACATAAATATGTACCCTATCTTGAGCTGATACACCATTGAATTTCCTTTTGAAAATTAAAATCTTCATGGCAGAAAATACATTTTTTGTTTACATTTTAAGAAATATTTCTTAAGTGTTCATAAGAAAATCTAAGAATTCTATTTGGGATAATTTAACAAATTATAGTATATGCTTATAGTACAAACTTAGTTATAAACATATATGTAGTATATGCTTAGTTATACTTAATGCAGCTTAGTTCTACTGTGCCTGTGCTTCCTTTATAATTAATTCTATATTATTTTTTATGATATAATTTTATATTTTACATTAGTACTTTACTAGCAACTAACTCATATCTATAGAAAGGGACACCAGATGAGCAATTGTTATCTTAAATTCTTTGTTAGTTGATGTCAGTAGTATAGACTTCTAACTTCTATTCAAAATCCAGGTCTTTGCCCTTGTTCTCCAGATATGAAGATGTGAGTCATTGGTTCTTTCATGGATACGCATAAGTGGTTTGTTAACAGGCCTTATTTTCTTTTTTTTTCACTGCATTTATATCATTGACCTTTGCTTGAAAAAGCATTCAACCATCTTTAACAGAGGGAGACCATGAAAGGGGTGTTGTAAAGGCTTTATTTTATAAAAGAAGTTACACAGGGAGAGCTTTATATTTTCTGAGTGATTTAATTCTTATACAGGCAGAAATTGGCCATGGGCCATGAGTAACATGGTGGAAAAGCACTGCTAATGCAGACTCACAATTAAAGTTCCCCACTACAGTTTCTATATTTTTTCAAAAGAGAGAAAAAAGCATCTCCTTTCCTGTTGTTTTAAAATCTACCCAGAAAAAGTGAAGCATGGTGTCCAGACTAGTTAATTCCTTTATCAAGATTCATAAAACCATTCATGGATATTTTTTTAAATCAGCAGCTAACCAGCATATTCTCCAGGGAGAAAGATGCCTGCTTAACTCAGTCTTCTGAGTGCCCATGAGGGGAAAGTCCACTAACAAGATTAGCAACTAATTTGAAAATACTGGCTATATCTTATATTATTAATAACAATATTAATAAATATTAACATAACTTTAATGTAATTATTAATATTATATTATTAGGTATTCCAAGGTAATACCTTTTTCTTATAGGTGATGGGTTGGGCAAACACCATCACTAAAAATAACTTTATTCTTCTGTATACTGAATAACCTCTAGAGAAATGAGGAATAAGCATATTTTGATTAACATTTTAAAAACTTTGGGAACTGGCTGATGAAGTGTTGCTAGCCATTTTCTGAAAGGCACATTATATTCTTAATAATTTTCTGACAGTATAGCAAAACTTAAATTGACTGGTTCCTTCTTGTTGAGTCATAAGATCTTCCTGAACTCATATTTGATGAATATGGATTTACTTTACTAGATCTCTTTAAGTACCTTGAGACAGATATTCTTGTGTAAAACTGTATATATGTATGTGAATGGATTTTTTCTTTTTTCTTTTTTTGCAAAGCTACTTAAGAGACATGGATGGTAGTAGTGCAAATTTCTTTTGCATTAAAAAAACAATACTCATCTTCTATACTATGATAAGTACAAATTTTAATTAAGCTTTAACTAGGCATCAAAGCATTTGGGCTTGTATCTCTGAGAATCTTGGACTTTGCTAGGCTGCAGCTTCTCTGAGTAGCAAGAACTCAGCTGTTAAGGAAGACCTGAAATTTAATGGCAGAGCATAAAGAAATGAGGATTTATTCTGGGCAGGGCAGAAACAACAGCTCACTGGGGTCAGAACCTAAATAAATAGAGAATTGTGGTGCTTGAAAAGAGAGAGAGAAGGGGGAGGAGTCCAGAGCAGTCTCCATAGTCGTACATCATTAGTTGTGACATAGTTTCAGGTGGATGTGGGGCCTCATGGGGCAGGAACTGAACTGGGGGCCTCCCTCAATGGGAGGCAAGGACCTTTGCTGCCATCCTGGGAGTTTCTAGTTGCACCTCAGTTCAACATATGTGTTTGCAGAGGCCGGGGCTGGGATTCAATCCCTGGTCTTCACTGTTGCAAGGCAAGTGCTCAACCTGTTGAGCTATCCTGGCATCCCCAGTACTATGTTACTGAATTTATAGTCATGAAGCTGTTCGACCTCCAAATCAAAATAAAAATCACTCAGTACTTCTAGTGACTAGAATCCAGTTGAAACAATGTCTGCATTAAGATCATCTTATGATGGGATGTTAGGCAACAAAATCTTCAAACTGACTTACTTTTAAAAATTATCTTTGCTTTTATTTGCAGTTCTGGGAAATGCCATTGTAAAATGGGTGTCACCGGCTCTACATGTGATCGATGCCAAGATGGATATTACGACTTTAGTAAGAGAGGCTGCTTGCCCTGCCGATGCCATAATCGGTCTGCCAGTTGTGATGTCCTCACAGGTACACATTTTCCTTACCTTTTATGTAATAGTACTCTGTTCTTTTCATTTTGAGATGTTTCATCTGTAGGTTGATGCTTTCCAGTTTGTAAGGATCTTTCTCTAAGTTGGATGCAGTACGTCATAGCAAGCAAACGCCTGCAACAAAATTTTGAAAAAAGATACCTAAACTTCAAACATCGTATTGGTTGGAGAACTATAGGAGCAAGGAAGGCTATATGAACTAAAATTCCCCAAAGGGTACAACTCTTCATAAGTGAGCTGATGATCATAGCCATTTCCTTTCCAGGGGACATTTGCTGATTCTGGGTACAGGCTAAGGGTCAGACTTGGCCCAAGCAAAGTTAATTCTTCTTAAGGAAAGAGATACAGGAAGAAGTTATTATTATTATTATTATTTAAAAGATTTATTTGACAGAGAGAGAGAGAGAGACAGAGAGAGAGAGAGACAGAGACAGAGAGAAGGGGGAGGGCCCAGAACACTCTCCATAGTTGTACATCATTGGTTTTTCCACATAGTTTCATTCCACAGGTGGGAGAGTGGGTGCACCAGGCTGGAACTGGGCCGGTGTCTTACCCCAGTGAGAAATGAACTGGGGGCACTCCCCAGTTCAGCATATGGGTCTGCACGGGCCAGGATTTGATCCTCAGTCCCCAGGGCTGCAAAGTGAGCGCTTAACCCACTGAGCCAACCCGGCTTCCCCATAGGAAGAAGTTTTGGCAGTCATGTGGGGTTTGCACGATGGATTGGAGACTAAAGAAGCCCAAGGCACAAGGCCAATTTTGCCTTAGGACGTTAGCTGACAACTGTGCAGGAGATGGAAGCATGGCCCAAAAGGTAGAAAGAAATCTTAGTCTTGTGGTGCTTAGGAGACAAAAATCTCTTTAGAGAGGGGCTGCTACAACATACAGCCGTCTCTCTCTGAAGACTTTGCCAGATTTTGAATGGGGGTGAAGTGAGACCTCGGCTCAAATATGCAAAAGGAAACACTTAATCTGCTATAGTCTTTCGGCCTGTTAGGCTCTCAATCAAAAGCCTTTGAGGGGCCATGACTGAGAACAGTGATGAACCATAAGTGAATTGACTCATACTAAATTTGCAGTCCACCCTCAGCCTACCTAATTTTTGATAAGATTGAGGTGATCCTCTTATTATATTTGCCTAACACAGGAAAGGGGAGTCACCTTTTATATACTGTATCTGGCATACAATCAAAAATACTAGACAGTGCTGAGGTAGGAAAATATGACCAAAAATAAAGAGAAAAACAGTGGGAGCAGACCCATAGGTGACCCAGATGTTAGAGTTACCATATGACTTTAAAATAACTAAAATTAATGTCTTAAGGAAAGAAAGGAAAAAACAGACAACATGGGTCAAATGAGGCAAAATTTCAAAAGAATTGGAATTTATAAAAAAAATCAAAAGGACAATCTAGAACAAAAAAATACAACATCTGAAATTAATAACTGATTGCATGGGTTTAACAGCAGATTGTACACAGCGAAGACAAGGTAGATTCAAATGTAGGTCAATTAAAAATATCCAAAGAGGAAAAAAATGCAATGGAAAGAACAGAGCAGGAAACACATGTGGGATATAGCCAGAAGTCTACCATAAATGCAACTGAAGGCAGAAAAAGGAGAGAGATATTGGGGCAGAAGCAATATCTGAAGAGATAATGGCCACGAATTTTCCAAATTAATGAAACCCACAGCTTCAAACAACTCAGCAATCCCTAGGCAGTATAAAAACAAGAAACCCACACCTAGGCAAACTTAAACTATAAAAAACTAAAGACAATGAACTTTTCTGATCTTTAGTTTTCTTAAATGGAAGAATTAGAAATACTTCCTTGGAAATTTTTTTCCCTGACAAAAAAATTAAGATACACTAGTCTGAGAAGTACGAGCATTTTTATGAGGTAGTAGAATATTTGAAATTGTGAAAGCTTACTTTTCATTCTAATCTTCCACTCTATGGTGAAACATCTTCATTTAGAAGAAATCGTTTTTTTGTTTGTTTGTTTGTTTGTTTGTTTTCCTATTATGTGATCTGGTCCCTGCCTACTTGCCAGTTCTATCTTGTCCCATTCTTTTTCTTTACTATCTGTGATCCAGTCACACTGGCTTCTATTCCTAAAACAAGCTATATTCCTTTGTCCCAAGGTTCTCATACATGATCTTTCTTTGGTCTAGGATGGCCTTTCTAATACACCTCTGTCCTCACCTCTGGCCCCTTTACCTTAATAAATCATGCCCTTACTTCAGGACTTTAGTTTAAGGTTACTTCATTAGAAAGCAATTCCTGATGCTCCAGGCTAAATGACAATTCCAAATTATAGACTCTCATATACATTATATTTTTTGATAACTCTTATCAGTTTGTAATTGTGTATTTACTTCTGGTTATGAGTCATATGTGGATTAGTCACTACATTGTAAGTTCCACATCAGCTTTGTTCTCCATTGTACACAGTCTCTAGCACATAGTAAGTATTCACTAAGTTTTTGTTGAATAAATGAACAGATAAATGGAAATACAGAGGAAAGATGAGTTTCAACCCTGGATAACAACAGATGCTTCATCATACTGAGTTGAATTAAGTTGCTCCCTAGATGTTTTATGGTACCAGGAAGCAGCCTATGTTGCTGATTCTTCTCATTTTCTTTGCAGCAATGAGGTAGCGCTCTTTAATATTCAGTAAATCCCAACCTGTCATTGCTTTGGAGATAATTTAAGGTAAAAGAAATCCTTTTCATGGTTATGATTTCTAAAAGTAGCTAGTAATAAGATTAATAAATAGCTTCTATGTTATGGAATATAATAAAAGTGGAATCCAACATGAAGGGCCGCCAATATTTGATTTAAAACTGCTAGCTTAATAGCAGTTTTGTCTCAAATGAGATTTTTTTTTCCAACAGTGCTGTGATACGGTTGCCCTCTGGTGGCCACTTACCATGTTTTCATAGTCCTTTATTACCCCCCTACAACAACCCCCCGTCTTTTTCTATATTGTTTATTTTAGATTGAAGTAGATTTTTTTTTAAAGCTGTTTCAACTGTTTTTGTTTGTTTGTTTTTAAAGATTTATTTTTATTGGGTTTTGACAGAGAGAGAGAGAGAGAGAGACAGAGAGAGACAGAGAGAAGGGAGAGGGCCCAGAGCAGTCTCCATAGTTGACAGCATCAGTTTTCCATGTAGTTTCACTCCACAGGTGGGCGCAGGGCAGGAACTGGGCTTGGGGCTCCCACATAGGGCCCGGCAAAAACTGAACTGGGGGCACACCCCAGTTCAGCATGTGGGTCCACATGGGCCGGAGCCGGGATTCGATCCCTGGTCTCTGGGACTGCAAAGCGAGCGCTTAACCCGCTGAGCCATCCCAGCTTCCCGTGAAGTAGATTTTTAAAGTAACCTTTTTTGATAAGATATATTGGGGAAAACATTTTGGAAAACAATTTGACTATGTAGTAGTAGTCTTAAAAATACTTCCTTGATCCAGTGATTCTGTTTTCAGGAATCTATTCTGAGAAAATAAGTCTAAATTCATAAAAAGCTTTATGTTCAAAAATGCTTACCAAAGTGGTAGTTATAATTCTAAAAAATTAGAAAACCCTATTTATAATAACAGGGAGTAAAATAAATTATGTTATTTAGGCAATACAGAGTTAAGAGCACAGAAAGTGAAATCTTAACTTTACCTGTTCAAGTTACTTAGCCTGTTTTTTCACCTAGAAATTTGGGATAATAACAGTAACTGCCTAATGGGTTCTTATGATGATTCAATGCAATGTACTTATAAAGCCCTTAATACAATTCCTGGCTCATTATAAGCAATCAACAAATGGCAATTATTATTATTATATTAAAATGTTTTAAACAATAATCTATAACAACATGAGAGAGAAAGAAGCAGGGTGTAAACTGACATGTGCCACATATGTTAAGACTGTTTAAAAAGCAAAATCCAAACCTCTACATATGGAAAGATTTCAAGGAAAAGTATTCAAAATCTTTTTTTTCAATTTCAGTTGACATACAATATTATATTAGTTTCAGGTGTACAACTTAGTGGTTAGAAGTTTATATATACAGTAATACCTTATGATCACCCCGATAAGTCTAGTACCCATCTGACACCATACATAGTTGATATATTATTGCCTATATTCCCTATGCTGTACTTTACAGCCCATTTTTTAATAACTGGAAATTTGTATATATTAATCCCTTCCCCCTTTACACCCAGCCCCCTAACCCCCTCTCCCATCTGGCAGCCATCAAAATATTCTCTGTATCTAAGAGTTTGTTTCTGTTTTGTTTGCTTATTTATTTTGTTTTATAGATTCCACATATAAGTGAAATAATATGGTATTTGTCTTTGATTCAAAATCTTAATGACAAATTTCTTAGGGTAACATTTTTTCTTTTTACTTTCCTGTATTTGTCTAGGTTTTTTTGTGTGTGTTTTTTTAAATTTAATACTTGTTTTTCTTCAAATGGTGGTGGGGGACTGTTATTTTTTAAACTAGAACTTTATGTTCATGTAGAGTACTTCTTTTTAAGAATTAAGTGCCCTCAAGTATTCATAGCGTTTCATGGACAGTAATTTGACCTTAGCATCTTGACTGAGTTGGCTACTACTTCACTTCTCAATGACTTTCTTCATTTTAGGAGATCACACTTTGCTGGGTTTTCCCCCTACTCTCAGTCAGCTCTGCTAGATCTTCGACTGTTCAACTGTAAGCCTTAGCATGCCTCAGAGCTCAGTCCTTGACATGCTTGTCTTCTCCATTTGTGTGTTCCCTAAGTGATTTTATTCAGTCCCCTGGATTTAATTTAAATACCATCTACATATATACTGATTACCAGATTTACATTTCTTCCTTGATCTTCACACTCAAAGATCTAACAGTACACTTGACATCTTCACTTGAATGCTTTAATTGGTATCATAATCCTAACCCATCCAAAACAACTCTATTTTACTCTGTAAGACAAGCGTGATTTGCTTCTAGTGTTCTTCATTTTGGTGACTGGCACCATTCACCCAGGAGCTCCGTCCAAAAGCCTAAGAGTCACATTTAATTCCTTTCTTTTCCTACTGCAAATATCCAATCCATTAGCAAGTTCTATCAGCCTGACATTCAACATCACAATCTGAATCTGACCTGTTCAGGACTGACTGTTGTTCATTGCTATCATTCTTGTCTAAACAAGTGTCCTCTCTCTGAACTACTTTGACACTTTCTCTGCTTCCTCTTTTGTCCTCTGTGGCCTGTTAGGAACCAGGCTGCTCAGCAGGAGGTGTATTTACATTGGTGGCATTAGAGTCTCATAGGAGCAAGAACCCTATTGTGAACTGTGCATGTAAGGGATCTAGGTTGTGTGCTCCTTATGAGAATCTAATGTTCAGTGATCTGAGATGGAGCTGAGGTGGTGATACTAGTTCTGGGAAGCGGCTGCAAATACAGACTAACATTAGCAGAGAGGTGTGACTGCACAGAGACCATAATAAATGACTCACTTGCAGACATATCAAAACCCAAGCTCAGGGCTCCCACATCATTCTGCATTATGGTGAGTTGTATAATTATTTCATTATATATTACAATGTAATAATAATAGAAATAAAGTACACAATAAATGTAATGCATGCGAATCATCTTGAAACCACCCCCCTCCTTCCTGGTTCATGGAAAAATTGTCTTCCACAAAACTGGTCCCTGGTGCAAAAATGTTGGGGACCACTGACCACTGTTTTAAAATATAAAACCAGATCAGAGAATGCTGGGCTAACTCAGCAGGTTGAGCGCTTGCCTTGCAATTGTAAGGTCCAGGGATCGAGTCCTGGCCCTGGCCTGTGCAAAACCATATGCTGAACTACGGTGCAACTGGGAACCACTGGGATGGCTTGGTGGCGAAGGTTCTCGCCTCCCATGTGGGAGGCCCCCAGTTTGGTTCCTTTCTATGAGGTCCTGCATCTACCTGTATGGAATAAAACTGTCATAACTAACGATGTAAAATTATGGAGACTGCTCTGGGCACTCCCCCCTTCTCTCTCTCTTTCTGTCTCTCACCTTCTCTCAAAAACAATAAAATAAATCTTAAAAATACACACACACACATGCGCACACGCACACACACACGCACGCACACACACACACACACACACACACACACCCATCTACCCACCCACCCACCCCCAGATCACTACATTCCCTGCTTAAACCCTCCAATGGCTTGCCATCCCTCTTGGAGTAAAATTCAAATTTCTTTAAATGGCCTACATGGTTTTACATTTTTTTTGGCCCATACCTTTCTCTTTATTTCCTGTCTGTCTGTCTGTCTCTGTCTCTCTCTCTCTCTCATTCACATAGGCTTGGCTTTGTTCTGTTTGACAGGTTGAAGTTTGCCTTCTGCCCTGCACTGAGAGTCAGACATTTCTCCCTACAGCATAGTACCTTGCTGTATTTCTGACAGGTTTATGTATAAACTATGAAATGGCAAAATAAATAAGGAAAAGACTTTATACAGGTGGCAGTTTATGTTTTCAAAGCTCTGTCACTGAATTTGGCTTGAAAGGAGCCCTGCATTCTTTTCTTTGACCAGTTATTTTCTTGGTTACTGCTACCAGATTTTTTTGATGCTTAGCCAAGGAGCATGAGATCATCTTCAGGAAACATTCCTTCCTTTTGGGGTGGGGGGTAATCCACTCCTTTGGCCATATTTCAGCAAAGAAAATGTGAATTTTAAGACAGTATTTTTATATTTGGGAGGTTCCAGGCACAGCATAATGAACAAAGTTAAACTTCAGCTAAATTTTTTATATTATTTATCATAAAAGAACCTCAAATTTTTATTTTAAAGGGAACTTAGATCCCATCTAGTTCAGTTTTCTTAATTCGATGAGGAAATAGAAGCATGAAGAGAAAATATTATATCCTATGGAATAATCTTTTACCCTTTGAAATATTTACATTATATTAAATAATTAGCTGAAGAATTATTACTCCATTTAACAGATTAGAAAAGTGAAACTCAAAGAAGCCATTTGTGAAGGTCACATACATGGTAAGAGGTTCAGCTGGGAATGTAACTCAGACCTGACATTAAATACCATACCACTCTTCTTATGCTGTGTTGCCTCCCAGAGAGGAGTTGTAAGCTCTTAGAAAAGCAAATTCAGATCATTGGTTCTTATTGTATATGAATATTAAAGATTATGATCCTTATTTTTTTAATAAAAATCAATCTTCAAGTTCCTTTCCTACATGAAATGTTTTAAAATAGCTTGAATTCTTGAAATATTTTATAATATGCATGTGATATATTTTACAATGTATTCATTTTATATCAGAAAGAAAAGATTAGAAAAATAAAATAAAAGTGACGCATATAACCAGAGACAGTTTGGAAACTAGAGGGAAATAAAACACTGAAAGGACGGTTGCCCCTCACAACTATTGTTAGCATTCTAGGATATTCATGTCTGGTTTGTCTTTAATATATTACTTTTCTTTCTCTGTAGCTGTGTTCCAGGTGCACACTATTTTTAAAGTAATGTAGAGTGATTAGTTTCTAAGAACTAAGTTTTATTGTTGTACTTGTTTTCATCTTTATTCTTGAGATAACATATTAACCACAAAGGATTATTTGTTTTTATTGTCTTCTCATTGCAAGGTATATCTTAAAACAAATAAGATAAAAACAATATATCATCCTGGAAAGCTATTTAAATATTCTAATCTAAATAAGTTAAGAGAATGAAATTATATTGTGATAAACACAAAGACAAAGGCTTAAGATCTTATCTAGAATAGTAAAAGGCCCCAAATAATAAGAATGTAGACCCAGTAGCATTGTAGGAGCAAAATATTAAAAGATTTATGCATGTTCATCAGTCATTTTTATTTATAGGGCTAATTCATTTATTTAACTACATTATTCCAATGATTAAAATAGTACACTTTATTTTCTTTTAATAGATCTTTTTATTTTTATTTATTTTAATTTTATATTTTTTATTGTTAAATTTATTGGGGTGACATTGGTTAGTAAAAATTACATATGTTCCAGGTGTACAATTCTATAGTACTTCGTCTATATGTTACCTTATGTGTTCATCACCCAGAGTCAGCTTTCTTTCCATAACCATATATTTGGCTCCCCCTCTCCCCTTTCCAACCCCTTCTCTCCTTATCCTAAACTATTTTCTCTTAATAGATCTTTAGATTGTTTTTATTTTTTCTTTGCAAATAGCTGGCCTGCTTTAAGTACGTAGTCAATCAATATGGCCTTATTGCAACTTTGCTCATGCACCCAGACTTTCCCTAAAGAGTTTATAGTCTAGTGGGGGTACACCAAATTTATAGACCAGGCCAGTGTAGAAATAAGATGGGGTAGAACTGAACTCTGTCCAATCCCTATTGGATAACCCTTTTCGGTTGATTCTTAAGGTCTTTTGTTTGCAGGTATGGTTCATATAAAGTTACTGTGCTTTCAGAATAAATCTTTAACTTCTTAAAATAAATTGCTTCTTTCAGGTGCTTGTTTAAATTGCCAGGAAAATAGCAAAGGGGATCACTGTGAAGAATGCAAAGAAGGATTTTATCAGAATCCTAATGCCACTAAAGAATGTCTTCGCTGTCCTTGTTCAGCGGTGACATCTACAGGCAGTTGTATCATAGGTAAGACTTTCTCTAAATTTTTTTAATTTTTTTTTAATTGTTTTTGACAGAGAGAGACAGAGATACAGAGACAGAGAGAGAACTGAACTGGGGGAACTCCCCAGGTCAGCATATGGGTCCACAAGGGCCGGGGCCGGGATTCGATCTTCGGTCCCCAGCGCTGCAAAGTGAGCGCTTAACCCACTGAGCCATCCTGGCTTCTCCTAAATTGTTATTTTTAGAGGAAAAAAATCAATGAATCAATTATCAAGTGCATTGATAAAGTTCTGGTTGCTGTAGGTGAAAGGGTGTTATAAAAACAGTAAAGGGTTTTCTTTCTAGGAATTTGGATTGAAATCCAAATACATATATGAAATGAGACTTGAGGGGAGGGACAAGGAAGTTTTTGTTAAAACCATATTTTATTTCATCTGTCATGACTAAAGAGGAAGGGATAGAAAAATCATGAGTGCCTGTTCATCCCATTATTCATTCAGATTTCTCATGTAAGCAAATTTCTTTTATTGTCAACCTAAATAGGTTCTCTGATGGCCCCATCATTCTGACAATAAACTGGACAGTTAGTAAATAAAATATAGATTATTAGTTTGATTCCACTTGTCTCTTTTTTTTTTTAAAGATTTATTTTTATTGGTTTTTGACAGAGAGAGAGACAGAGAGAAGGGGGAGGGCCCAGAGCAGTCTCCATAGTTGACAACATTAGTTTTTCCATATAGTTTCACTCCACAGGTGGGCATGGGGCTGCGCAGGGCAGGAACTGGGCCAGGAGCCTCCTGCATAGGCCCTGGCAAGAACTGAACTGAGGGCACACCCCAGTTCAGCATATGGGTCTATCTGGGCCGGAGCCGGGATTCGATCCCTGGTCTCTGGGGCTGCAAAGTGAGCGCTTAACCCACTGAGCCATCCGAGCTTCCCCCTACTTGTCTCTTAAGTTTGAGAGGTGATAGTAAAGAAGGTTTATAAACCTTTTTGAGGACTAGTTGTTGTTTTTCATTTTCACTTATAGCTTGAGAACATACTAAATTATTTTGTTTTTTTTTTAGAATTGGGTGAATTGGAACCTAAATGTATCCAGTGTAAAGATGGTTACACAGGCCAGAACTGCAATAAATGTGAAAATGGCTATTACAATTCTGACAGCATCTGTGTGAAGTGCCAGTGTCATGGCCACGTGGACCCAATTAAAACTCCAAAGATTTGCAAGCCCGAGAGTGGTGAGTGCATCAACTGCCTCCATAACACCACTGGGTTTTCGTGTGAGAACTGCCTAGAAGGTTATGTCCGAGACCTCGAAGAAAATTGCATCAAGAAAGGTAAAGCTTCACCTAAGGTTATAAATTTAATATCTAAGCCTAGCATTGAAAATCTCAGGACAGCCACCTTTAGCTCTGTAAATCCTTCCAGTCCCACCACAGGAGATTTCTGGAAATAGGTTTCCATAGATATTTGCCTACAGAGATTTCCTTCCATTCCTGCTGCTCTCCTGATACTCCAAAGTCAACTCCAGAAATTTGGGGACCAAGACAAGTCATTGCAGTGTTCTCACATTTTCTCTTTATTTACTTTTATTTTTATGTTAATAATTTAAAAGTCCTATCATTTTTTTTTTATCCTTTGCTCCCTATATTCTCATCATGTCCAGTGATCACCAAAGAGTTTTTTAAGTCAGGACGTATAATTTAATTAGAAGTTCCAGCTGAGAAACAAGCAATTCTAACATCCATCCTAACTTTGGACCTAAGTATTGCCATATGTGATGGAGGAAATAGTAATAGTATTCTGATTTTTAGAAGAGAAAGTAATTCATATGGCAAAGTGTTTCTGACAGGGAGATTCAGTAAAGGTTTAGATGCAAATAAATTGTTAGAAATTCAGGGTGAGTTAAGAATATTCAGGCTTTATGAGGCCACAGATATTTGTCTATGCTCTTCTGCAAACCACTCTTTGGTATTCTGATGAGCTGAATACTGGGCTGATGGACAGCTGGTTGTGCTCAAATTTCATCCTTCTGCCATTTTTCTTGATATCCTTATTCTGCTGTGATCAAGGCTGGAAGACTCAGATTGAACTCTGTCACTAGCCTGGAGATCCTGTCACTTCTCTTTCCCATTCAGAGGCATACCTTGTCCATACTTAGCTGACAGGCCTGTCATGATTTTTCTTATTAGTTATTAAGTAATATAAAACATGCCTCTTTTTAGGATAGATTGGTGTGGCTGACTATGGTGATGAATTATACAATTATTTGGTTGAGTGACTACTATGTGCCAAGCACTATAAATATTAACTGTGATAATGTTATATAGTTATCTCATTTAATCTTTCCCCAAAACTTTGTAAAGTATATATTATTATACTCATTTATAGATGAGCAACCTTAGTTTTAAAAAGGTTGACTAACTTATCTATAAACATACAGTTCTACTTGATTCAAGAGCCTTTGGTATTTCCACTAAACTATGCTGCATTAGAAGTACAAAGTATATTTCCTTAATTATAAAACAGCTATAATCTATTAATACACAAAGGAAGAATTACTACACATGCAATTAAAGGAAGGCTCTTTTCTCTCTCAGTTGACATCAACTTTGGGCATTTTAATTGTGTTATTCAGGAGTAATTAGAACTATAGTTTTTCCTATTTTGTTTTTGCCTCCTTTGAAGAGAATTTTACCCTTATGAAATGCCATCAGACATGCTGAACTTATTTTAGTTCTAATGATTGTCATCTATCCCTGTTTTTTTAACCAAGTGATTTAGAATTCAGTAGTGACAAATTTACTGCCTCTGCAGGAATTCACATGAATCTATCGAAGAGTAAAGAAGGATGGAAAACTCCAACATTAGAATTTTTCCAAAGATTGGAATATAGATATCATACATTTTGGAAAACAGCCATGGATGTAATAATCAAGCTTTCTAGACACTGATTCTTTTCACTATATTTCTTTAAAAATTATTTTTAACTTGCATGACGTTAAAGTAGAATATCATGTCAACATGCCATATCTACTTCCACTCCCATGTATTTCTTTTCTTGTTTCTTAAAACTAGATAATTTTGTCTTTTACATTTCATTCTCTGTTTTTATTTTCAGAAGTTATTGTTACAACACCTGAAGGTTCTACCATTTTGGTTTCCAATGCCTCTTTGACCACATCAGTGCCCACCCTTGTTATAAATAGTACACTCACCCCCACCACCCTGCAAACTATCCTTTCAGTAAGCTCTGCTGAAAACAGCACATCAGCTTTAGCTGACGTGTCATGGACCCAGTTTAACATCATCATTTTGACTGTCATCATTATTGTGGTGGTTCTGCTGATGGGATTTGTGGGGGCTGTATACATGTACCGGGAATACCAAAACCGGAAACTCAATGCCCCCTTTTGGACCATCGAGCTGAAAGAAGACAATATCAGTTTCAGCAGCTACCATGACAGCATTCCCAATGCGGATGTGTCGGGATTGCTGGAAGATGATGGCAATGAAGTGGCTCCTAATGGGCAGCTGACCCTGACGACACCCATGCATAACTATAAAGCCTAAGGAGCTAGAACTATTCTCCTGCATTGTTAGACTGCAGTGCTTATTAAGACAGCATCAGCCCCTGGGGCAGACAATATCTGGGTAGAGTTTGCTGAGAAAGCGAAGGAATGCAGTGCATCTGAAGTTTCCAGGTACAAATTCATATTGCACTTAGCCTATGACTCTTAATTTCCCCATGAAGATCTGAAGTAGTCACTGTCAATAAGGACTTGAAGTAAAGTATATTTTTGTACCAAACCACCATGGGAGTATAGAAAGGCTGAATCCCATAGTGCAGCCCAAATCCACTTTGACCTCCAAATAGACTCCTGGGGAGTGTTCACTCAACCACTGGAAACAGGATGATGGATGTGGAGGGCAGAGGACTGCTGGAAGACTTCGTCTCCATTCCCGAAATGCATTTTTTAAAGAGGATCAGGGATGATATTCATTTTACTGTACTAAGAGACCTCATTGAGGAAAAGCTGATGTCTGAACTGTATAACAATAACAATCTTGGTTGTTTCTAAAATGGGAGCAGAAAAGTCCCAAGAGGGTTTTTATAGGAGTTTGATTTTCCTTTATAGAATTCTTGCTCAAGAATAGGATTAAAGCACAGGATAAACTTCTAATGACAGAGAGAAAGGCAATGCCTGGGAGCTGGGAGCTGATGGTCCTCTTTAGGGTCTCTGTGTAAATGATAAATTGTCTAAAAATAAGGATTATTCTTGCCTCTAGAGAAATAAGTGTATATAGTTAATGTAGCATATCTGGTCAGCATTGTTTGTATCTATTTGTAAAAAAAAAATCATGTCATATTTTATCATCTAGAATGTATTTGTACAGCAGTTAATGGTGTTGTAAAAAGAAACTATGGAGATTGGTTAAAATACTGTAAAATAGATGGCAATATTGCTAGAGCTGGGACTCTGGTGAGCATCAGTCATTTTTAGTCCCTCTTTGGACATTGTTGAAATTCATAAGAGGTTGAATGTTTCTAATCTTTCTTGCCCTTTCTCATTCTAAAAGTAGAAGTTATGTGTTCTTTGACTTATAGATTCAAGCAATAGATTTTGAAGTCAATGATTGTTAAGCTGGGACACGAGACATGGCTGCACATTCCAAGCTACTCACCTAATTAGCTATTAGCTGTTCAATATATTTTACATAGATTAATGTAGAACATGTCCTCATTTTAAAAAATGGTCTTTTTTAAAATGTAAAAGATAGTCTTCCAAAGGAATTGGAATATTTTAGTTCCAAAAGAAAAGCCATCATATCACTTGGGGGTTGGTCCCGTTTTCATGCCTGTGAAATATTTATTTTCTCCTCCCCTCCTCAAAACAGTACCTCCTCCATTTGAACATAGCCTGTCACTCATGTCATGAGTAGGTACCATCTCTCTGCAGTGCTGCAGTTCTCTTATCTTCTTGTCCTGTCAGAGGGTAGCACTGTAGTTGAGTGGATATGGGTAGTCCTTGTGTTCAGATGCAGTTTTTTCCTAGAGGCAATCTATTGTTGCTCTCGTCTATTGTGATATTGACAAATTATAGATTAAACAAGCCAGGAAAAGCAACCAGAAGTCAAATATAGGTATTTATTGAGCAAACTGTCAAGTGGTTAGAAAAAAGTAAAGACTTATTAGACCTAGGAAATCCATATTGACAACTTTGCCTAACTTCCCCAGAGAAAAACCTGGAATTGACCATCCTTCTGTAGGAGACCACTAAGTTGCTCTCAGGGTTTGGAGATGATGCTATGGTGGATGTCCTGGCAGATAATGTACTTCTGCTAACCTGAGGCCATTGCTCATGACAGTAGAGATCACATCTTATTAAAATAAGTTAATATTTCTATAGCCCTTTGCAGCTTACAAAGCATCTTTCCTGATGTGTGTCTTTTGCTCCTCACCATAGCCCCCTGAGGAAGTAGTATTATAGTTGTTCCATTTTATAGATGAGGTTACTGTCTTGTTCAAGGTTACACAATATGTCATTATCAGCCTTGGAATTAGGTCTTGTAACGATGAAGCGCATATTCTTGGAACGGTGTGCTAATAGTGCAGATACTGTATAGGCATAGATACAAAAAGCTGGAAGGGAGAGTCCCATCCACGTACAAGGTGCCATCCGGGGCCATATAGCTATGAGGGACTTTGTGGAAAGAACATAGGAGGATTACTATCTGGAGCCAATAGTGGTCATAGGAAGTAGAAATAGCAGTTTGTGCTTCATTAAATTGAACTAACCCTTCCAAGCAGGGAGAGAAAGCCTGCTTTCCTCACCCGCTGCCACATATGTGTGTACAGCCTGTGCACTGCACAGTTTTAAGGAACTGTGCAAAGTTGTGTGTATCTGCTTTTCTCCCAGATTACCACCCTCTCAAAGCCAGCAATTAAGGATGCTGAGAAATCAACATTTGTTAAACAGAAGTTAACACAATAAAGAAGTATTGTTTACTGGTGTCTAAGCCAAATAGTTGAGATTATGGCCATGTAGAGGTTCCTTGAAACAGACTTTAAAAGATATTGCAAAAATTGAAGCATAAAGAATGTTTACCTTTAAATATTTATGAACTATATAAGATCATGTTTTTAATATTTCCCAATGGAAAAAATTAAGGACTTAAATTAAAAAAAAAATTATTTCATGGTCCCTACTTTTAACTGATGGAAATAATTTTGCTCTACAATATAAATCCATCATGGAGTGATCTACTACCGAAGTCAGACTAGAAAGCTGGTATGGAATTATGTATTACACAATGCATTACACAATATTCATTCCGCTAAAGGCATGATCCCTATGAACTATAGCGTTCAACACCAGGATTCCATTAGTCCTTTAGACAGATTAACATTGAATAGTTTTTGTCTAAAGATTAGAAGTGTGTTCATTTTCAAATAAGATAAGTGTGCATCTTACTGATAAATGATAGCTACTGTTATTAAGCAATATTTTTATCTTCATTAATTTGTTTTCATTTCAGTGAGGCTGTAGGCATTTCTGACAGATGTCCTAGGTGGTGGTGGTGTTAAGTGTGTGTCCTAATTTTCCCCTCCCTCTCTCCATGTCTAGCTCCCAGAGGTTTCTTATTAATGGAGTTTCTCCAGTTATAGAGAAAAATGATAATAAAAACTAAATCTCATTTATACTAAGATCTTAGGGCCTTAATGTGTTACTCAGAGGGGTACCTGAATTTTAAGAGAGAACAAAGCACACATGGGATGGGAGGGGAGAGATTTTTTGGGAGAGGATTTGTAGAAGCGTCAAACTACATGGCACTTTCTAGCACCAATATTCCAAGGAAAATTGACTATTAAAGCAACACTCACTGACCCATGAGTTCATCTGGGTCAGGGGAGTTCCTTCAGGACATTTAGCCCTTCTTGTGCTGTTTCGGAGGCAGAGAGCTAAAGCAATAGTACTTCTTCCTGAAAGCCTGAACTGGGATTGGGTTATTAGATCATTCACCTTGGTCCTGTGTTATTTGTAGGACACATGGTGAACATAACACCACTTGTAACCAACATTCCCTGGTTCATACATTTTGAGGTATGTGGGTAGGTGTTGAATTTATACATCTCGAGGAAAGCTCTCTGAAAAAAATTCAAAGATGTAGAAAGAAACTCAATGTAAGCTGTTAGAGCAAGGAAAGCGTTTCTGGCCTCATCCATTAAGAACCTTTGGTCTGTTATCTTCTTGATAGTAAGGAGTTTGGAAGCTAAAATGATTTGGTGGGTTGCAGGGGAGTAAAGGGAGGCTAACACAAAGTTTCTCTTTAACCCTGAGCCAATGCCTATGCCAAGGGGAAAAGCAGGAAGAACACACTGATTCATCTAAAGAAGTCAAATAATATCAAAGGGACTAACGGTTATGGATCATTAAAGTGTCACTGGTTGAATGATGCTTTTTCAAAGGCAGTTAGGAATCTTTCTAGCTACTTATGCATATGCAGTAACTGCAAAAGCAGCCCTAGAATGTGAGCCCAGGGATTCAGATTTAAGTTGTCCAAACGCTAAATGATTTAAAGTAAAGTTTTAATGCTGGGCATAAGCACTCTGTCATACATTAAATTTTAGCCCAAGTAATTAGGGAATGTTTCTGACACATTAAACTTGTATTTATGTCATTAAAATTCTAACACACATTTTAAAAACGTGTCTCATACATATGCTGTACTAGGCTTCATGATGCATTTCTAAATTTGTGTATGATTTGAATATATAAAAGAATTTATACAAGAGTGTTATTTAAAATTATTAAAAATAAATGTATATAATTTGTACCTGTTGTACATTTGTTTTATTTTTTTATGTGGTCAGAGTTGTTGGAAGTCTTTTAATATATATCACAGATCATTTATTTTCAAACCACTTCATGAAGATCTTTGAACTCTTTACTTATTGACTATGCTTTTTGTTTTAAGATGTTCCTTTAAAGAATGTTTTCTACTAAGGAAAAAAATGCCACGTGAAGAAGATTTCCCCCATTTAGAACGAAACAAAACAATACACCCTGAGCAAAAAAGCATATGTTATTAACAGGTCGAGATAGCTTCACTGGTGAATTCTATGAAACATTTAAAGAAGAAATAACACCAATTCCACACAAACTCTACTTGAAAAATTTAAAAGGAGACAATATTTTCCAACTCATTCTATGGAACTAGCATTATCCTGATACCAACACCAAAGACACTAAAAGAAAAGGAAACTACAGACCAATATCCCTCACAAAACAAGTATTCTGGGAAAATTTAAGCAAATTAAGTACAACAGTATATGAAAAAGTCTTCATGACCACTGGGTTTATCCCATGAATGCAAGATTGGTGTAATATTTGAAAATCAATCAATGTAATTCACACAGACTGAAGAAGAAAACTCATGATCATCTCGGTATATGCAAAAATAGAATTTAACAAAATTCAACATTCATGATAAAAATGATGGTGAAGAAGAGGGGGATGAGATTCTCTACTATCAATTTATCTGTTCAATTTGAGGGCTGGGACTGTCTTCATCTTTTAATCCCATCACCAAGCACAGGCCCTGGTACCAAAAAGAGCTCAATAAATATTAGCGAATGAATGTGTGATTGTATCAGCTGTGTTGCAGTTTTTACACTGGTCAGTGTGGAAACGTCATGTAAATATACTGCAGTTTGTGGGTGTTGAGTTAGAGCAAGCTGAAACTAAAACCCACATAGACTTATTTTGGGCAACACCAAGTCACTTGTAAGTAGGGATGTTTTGGAGTGACCCTGAGAACAAACAGCACCGATTTTCCTTCAGTGGAATGGTGCTGATGAAGCTCATTCCTTTAGGGCAGAGAGAACTCGCCCACAGACTGGGCTGCACATCCTCAAACACTGTGGCATATGCTGACTGGGTAGGGAGCCAACTTAGTCTGCTCTGTGGATGCTTTGGGTGCTCTTCCCTTCCTGCCCCCTTTTTTTAGTGACTTGCAGAACCAACAGGCTATAACTTGGCTTTTTAATTTTCCCCAAACATTTTCTAAACGAGCCATTGTTATCTTTAATCACCATAGCTGGGGGATTATGCAGCTTCATTTTAAGAAGCTATTTTTAGCAAGAGATGAGATTCTTCCAGACAAGGATAAATATATTAATGGTTGTTTATTAAAGCTCTGTTTTAGTTGAGATAATTATTTTAGGATAGTTAAGCAAATTGTATAGTCTCCAATGGGCCATTAATCCCCAAAGGAATCATGTGAAATGGAAAGGCCTTTAAATTCTGCAACAAAGATCAGAGTTTGGCCACAGTGATATTTTGAATTTCCTTCAGTAAAAATGAAAAAGTAGCAATGTTAACAGGTATTGGTCCTGGGTAAAGAATTACCTTCACTTACTTATAATCTGTACCTCGCCTTTTTTTTTTTTTTACTAAAAGAGAACACCAAACCATTAAATTAAGTGTTAAAGTATGAGTTAAGAAGTGTACCAAAGAGGAGGCAGAAGTATACCAGTGAACCTAGGCTAAAGGTTACACTAGCAATTGACAGCCAATTTAGTTGAGTTTCTCAACAACCAACATGGGTTACTTAGCTATTCACATCTAATTAAAGGATGCATCCTGGAACATCAACAGAAAATTTCATTATGTGTGTTCTAAAAAACAGTAGCTTGCAGTAACAGAAAGTGTGAGCTTTGGAAGCAGAAAGATAAGGATCTCAGTGCAGGCTTTACAACCATAGGACATTGGCCAAGTTAATAGATGGCTCTTGGTCCTGCTGTCCTTGCCTGCAAAACACTAATGTTGCTGACCTCTTAGGCTGGCACTGAGGTTAAATGCAATCGTATATGTGAAGCACCCCAGCATATGCCATGTCTACAGTGCCTAACTCCTTTGCACTCTGCCTTTTATTTAACAGGCCTTCAATAACAGCTTTACAAAAAAAGAAATGCAGTGTTATTCTTCTCTAATGAGTGGAGAATTGGATCAGGTACCAGGTGGCTTGTTTTCTGACAAGTATTGGAGTAAGGCCGCTCCTAGGTTTTCGGTATATTTGGAATGACATGAGATACTTTCCTAAATTGAATTGCTGTTTCTTTGTTCCCGGTGGGTGGTATGGGGCCACAGTGGCATTCACAGGAGACTGGAGTAGGTAGCATGGCATCTTGTCGCTTTCCTATGGTCCCACAGGATGCATAAGAGTTGCCATGTTTGACTAGGGGAAATGGATGGGAAGTGAGCACAACAGTGCCTCCTTATCTGTGGTTTCAGTTACCTAAAGTTTTAAATTGCATGATGTTCTGAGTTGTGTGATGCAATCTTGTGCCACCCTGTTCTGTCCCACCTGGGATGTGAAGCATCCCTTTGTCCAGCATATCCATGCTGTATATGCCACTTGCCCACTTAGTCACTTAGTAGCCATCTCAGTTATGAGCGCGAGGGAGAGGGAGAGACCACATTTACATAACTTTATTACAATATTTTGTTGTTTTCTTATTAGTTGTTGTTAATATCTTACTGTGCCTCATTTCGTAGGTGTATGCTTAGGAAAAAACACTACATGGGGTTTGGGACTATGTGGTTTTAGGCATCCACTGGGGGTCTTGGAACGTACTGCTGATAATAAGGGGGGATGACTGTATTGTGAAGTAATGAGAACAGAAGCCTAGGAGTCTGCACGTGCATGTTGTAATCCATGCTGTTATAAACTTACAGAGTGAACTGGGGCAGGCCATGGAACCCACTGAGGTCTGTTTTTCATAGGCACATCTAAAAGATTTAGTTAAATGTTCTTGGTGAGGGCCTTTTTCACGCTTGTATTCTGTTAGGTGGGGAGAAAAGAGTGTTTGGGATAAGATAATTAATTTTGATTTAAGATTTATTAGTTCATTCTTTCACCAACATTTTTAAGACATCTATTATCTGTCAGGCTCTAAAATAGACCCTAGTCTCTCCAAAGAAGCTAAACACAAAAGACTACATACTGCATGGTCCTAGGTATATGAAAATCTAGAAAAGATCAATCTTTAATGGCAGCAAGCCATTCCTGAGGTAGAAGAGAAATTCACAAGGGAACTTTCTGGGGTGATGGAAATACTTTACATCTATGCTAATCCAGTAGCCTCTAGCCTCATGTGGTAAGAATTATCAATAGGTGATAAAATTAGTGGGTGGAAGCTTGATGAAAAACAAGATATTTACATAGTCTCAAATATCCTTCCCCAGGATTCTTATTGATTATAAGAAAATAGTAATTTTACCATGAGGAATCTTGGCAGATACCATTGTAGCCAAGAGATCAGAGGTAGCATCACCAATTAATGAGACATATTAACATACTCTGCCTCCCAATACCCTGAGAAAGGCACGGCATCACTTTTGTGGTGTTCTTGCCAAAAGTGCATAATCTCAATTTAATCATGAGGAAAAACCACATGAACCCAAATTAAGAAGCCATTCTCTCAAATAACTGACAAGAACTTTCATAAAGTGTCAATGCCATAAAAGAAATAGGAACTGTCATATATTGATGGAGGAGAGTAAGGAGACCTACAACTAAATGCAATGTGGAATCCTGGGTTGGATCCTGAGCCAGGAAGAGGACACTAAAGGGAAAACTGATTACATTTAAATAAGGTCTGTAGTAAATAACACTGTATCAATGTAATCTTTTATTTTTGACAATTGTGCTATGGTTATATATAACAAGATGTTAATATTTTAGGAAGCTGGGCGAAGGCTCTACAAGGGATTCTTTGCACTACTTTTACATTTTTGTTTCTCAGTCTGAAATTATCTTTAAATACAAAGCTGAAAAAGAGAGAAAGGAAGGGAAAGAGTGGCCTTTGGCAAGTCTCCCCTCTCTCTGAGCATTAGTTTTCTCATCTGTAGAAGAGGGCACCAATTCCAATCTACTTCTGAGCATCATGGGGAAGATGAAATAGTGCACAGTACCCGTGTGGATGTATTGATCCTAGAGAAAGGTATTCCTGCTGTTTGTAATGGCCTCATGTGTCCTGATGAGCTGGTTGAGTGCTAAAACTTCAGAAGTGCTCTACCCCAAAGAGAAACATCTGGCTAGAAGCGACTTCCTCCCAGCCATTCAACACGACCTTGCCCAAGAAATAATAATGCCAGCCTTGTGGCTGGGTGGCAGTTGTCAAGGAGATGGCGCCAGATAGCCCAGACAGCTGGTGGTAGTGACGTCACCTGCAGGCTCGGCCGAGAGAAAGGCCATGGTGAGAGAGACAGGGCTTCATCCCTGACCATGAAAACAGGAAAAACAACTTCCCCAATAGCCTATTCTTTGTATGAATGATTCTATTTTCAGTTTCCAGGTTCACTAAAGGGGTTTAGCACACAATCCAGAAACATGGGCATTTGCTGAATGGGGCAATGGATTAATCATAAGAACTCCTCCCAGAACTCTTCACTATACTTCTTTTCAGTTTCCAAAGTACTATAATTAGGTAATGCAACTGTGAAAGCTCAGCACTGTTTGCCCCATTTTATACATGGGAAAAACAAGGGGGAGCAAGCGGAAGGGACCCCAGGTCACAGATTCAGTCAGTGGAGTTTCGAGTCAGAATCCAGGTGCCCAGATTTCCAGTCCTGCAATCATACTGCCCACACTAAGATTCACACTGTGGTCACATTGAATCAGTTTCCCAAGGAGTTGAGTCTGGTGAATTCATCCCTGAAACACTGATGTAGACCGCACCTCTTCATTCTAAATTCTAAAAGTGGAGGAAAAAGAAACAAATAGGGAGGACAGGCTGTCTGAAACGGGGTGTTGCAGTTCAGAGGGATCTGCGCTCAATTCCCATTCTGCTACTTACCACCAGTGAGACCTTGAGAAATTTATTTTTTCCTCTCTCAGCCTCAGTGTTCTCATCTGTAAGTGACATGGGGATGACAGTACCTACTCCAGAGGGCTGTGGTGACAGTAAAATGAGGCGGTGCATGTGACATGCCAGGCTAAAGTCACCCATAAGATGCTCGGACTGTGTCAAGTCCTCTTCCTTGCTTCCTTTCTCAAGAGCTTTCATCTGCTGGTGGAAAGCTAGCTCCTTCACTTGGGAAGCGACGTTTAGTAACAGCCTCCCTCACCAGAACAGTTGGTGGTGCATTAGTAACTTTGAAATAAACACAAAGCAATCACCTCCAGAGCAGGGAGATCCTGAGACATCCATCCAGTCCAACCCTGTTATTGTACAGATGTAGAAACTGAAGCCCAGAGAAGAGGAGTGGTGGCTGAACCAGGGTGGGAATCCTGACACCCCAGTTTCCTTGCTATTCGACATAATCCTCTCTTTGGTTGAACTCAGCATGGGCAAACACTGCTGGTTTCAGGCAGGGCTGTCCCTTCCCTGGGGCAGGGCATGTGTTGTGCTAATTGGTTCCTGCACACTCTTTCAGGCTGTTATTTTATTGTTAATTCTAGGGGTGGTTGAAGATCTGGGGAAGGAAGAGGGACAGGTGCAGACCATGAGATTTGAAGGCTTCACTAAGGTGGTGGTGGTGGTGGGGAGAATGACCATTCACTTAGTTACTAAAGGTATCTCAGTCATCCTCACATTGTCACGAAAACCTTGCAGGATAGGTTTTAGTCCCATTTTCTAGATTGATTGAATCATTCCTTCAACATATACCCTGTAATTTTAAACACCTGCTGGGAGTGGGGGATATAGCAGCATACAATTCAGAACACAGCCTTTGTCCTTATGGAACTTCCAGTCTAGTGCAAGAGGAAGACATTTAAAAAACTCCATAGAAATCTATACTTGCAAAATGTGGTAAGTGCCACAAAGGAAAAACACAGTTGCTAGGATCTTAAGAATGGGCTTGATTTTCATTAGATTAGAGAAGGCCTCTTTTGGAAAGTAACTCAAATTGAAGGATGAGGAAACTGAGGGTGAGGGCAGACTTGTACATGATTACAGGGAAAGTCACCATCTACCCCCTTACCCATATTTTCAAGTTATTTCCATCCAGGACTTTCCTGCTAGCCTTCAGAGCAAGGTACCAACCTTGAGATGTGGAGACAAAGGTTGAGTTCATTGGCCAGGCTCTGCCCCAATTATCCAGGTGTTTGTTGATGTCTCTGTGCTTTAAGAAAGGCAGCCACAGTTATGCAGAGAGCCCAGATGCTGCTGGCAGGAGCCCCGGATCTGGCTCCAGGTGACAGACTTACTGTGCATGACTTTGGGCGAGTCATTGCCTCTCTCTGCCTCAGTTTACTGATCTCAGGTGCTCTTGGGCCCTAAAGGTAACCACGAATGATTAGGTGAGAGACCGAAGAATAAGAGCCTCTGACCACTTGGGTAATTGGTAGGTGCTTACTTGTTTCCAACTAAGTGTGTAAATTACTAGAGTTGGGATTCCCCAGGTAGGATTTTTCTAAAGCCAGACAGCACCTGATTATCTGCATTTCAATTCAAGGCGGAAGCCTTTTGGAAGCACAGGCTGATGTATGGGGTATTCTAGAAAAACACCTGACATTATAAATTCTGAGCACCTCTGCGGGGCTGGATCCTTAACTCCCGCTTAAATTAACGGACCAAGGCCTGATTTGGCCCTCAACAAAGATGGCGCCTTCCCTGGCTTCGACCTGCATGCCCTCACAAAATATGGCCCCCGACCCCCTTTTTTCTTAGTCTTGAAGGCCCAAGTGTGGATGCTCTGCCCTTAGTTAAGATGGCACCGGCCAGCGTTTTCCCTGCCCGGCTTCGGGCCCCTGCTGGTCGGCTTCACGGCACGCTCCTCGCTGACCCCGCCTCGTTTCCGTAGGAAGAAGCTCCGGGAAAAATGGCGGCGGCTGCGGTTTGAATTCCAGCGGCGCCGCCAGAGTCCGAACAAGAGCTGGATTGGAGGGGGCGGGGACCTGCGGAGCCGGGCGGGTCGCGACCGCGTGGGGAACCAGTGCTGCCGCCGCCGCACGCACCCAACGCATCTCCTCTGGGTCCATGATGGACTCGGTGTTGGAAGAAGACGTCACTCTCCCCGGGACGCTCAGCGGCTGCAGGTGCGGCCCGGGTTTTGGGGGTTCGCGGTACCCGGGTCGGGAGTTCCCGCTGATGAGGGTTCGTTCCAACGGAGACTTGGGGTTTGAGGGTTTCCGGACAGAGGCAGTGTGGGAGGTGGGTTTCCTGGGGGGTTCTCTTTGATACTGACTGGGGAGGTCTGGGGGTCCCGACCTGCACCACACTCGCCTCTCCTATTTCAGGACATACTTGGAAGAGGGTGTGAGGAACAACTAAGGGAATCTCCGAAAGAGAGGGAGGAGGGGGACCCCTTAGTGTCCCATGAGTGGAGCCTGGTTGAGGGTCAAGACCTTGAGGGTACTTGCTGGTTCCTTGTGGTTTGGGGGTTTGCTTTCACTATGGAGAGTGTAATCGGTATGTCCAGACTTTGCTTATGGGGTCACATATTGGCCACCAAGACTGAGGCAATGGAGTATAGTGGTTAAGAATCTTGGCTGGAGTGGAACAAAATTAAATCCAGCCCTTTAACTAGCTTTGTGACCTTGGTAGAGTGGCTTAACCTGCTTTTCCATGGGTAAAACAGGGCTAGTAGTAGTATCTACACAACAGCGTTGGGGTGAAGGTTAAAGAGAAGATGCCTATCCCTGTCCAGCCATTTGCTTGGCAAGTGTAGAGCCCGGTACAAAATCAGTGCCGAAAAATTGTGTTGCCATCATCATCATCATCATCATCATCATCATCAATACAAATTGGGGAATAATGGCTGAGAATGGCTTCCCAATAGACTTGTCCCGAGAGGCAGCCGGAGTCCACGTTGCTGGTGGGCCCAGGGTCTCTCCTATGAGACATACCTGACAGAGCCTTGTAGTGCTCCAGGGTCAGGGCCCTTTGGTTGACAGCTCCTGGTTGAACCGTAGATAGAAGGTTGTGGAAGAAAGCTTGACTGATAATTTGCAGTGTTTATGCAGCTCTGCTAGGGACAGACTGCTACTTTTAGTCAACAGACCCTAATTGAAAGGGTGACCATATTATTTGTTGCGTACACTTAGATACTTTTAAGAGTGAAATGGGTACAAGTAATATTTATGCCTGGACAGCAGGAATAAATAGGTCCAATCTTGGACAACCCGGACAAATGGTTACTTTGTTTATTAAGAACCTGTGTATAAGGTAGAGCAAGGGCCCTTTACAGCTCTTGCCTAATGGATGGATCCTGTGTCAGTTCATGTCCCTTCTCTTCATCCTGCTACAACTACCTGGATATATTGGGGTATGACCTCACCTGGATTGCCCTATTTTCCTTCATGGATATATTGGGGTATGACCTTTCACCTGGATTTCCTATTTTTCCTTCATGCCTCTAATAGTCCTTTATAATACAGCTTGAAAGCTCTTTCTAAAATGTAAATCTGATCATCACAGTCTGCTGCTTTATATGTCTAATGTTTCTCATTGCCGTTAAGATAAAGTCAGTTATTCTCTCAGACTGCTTTTCTCATCTTAGTGCTAGTTGGTCAGACCTATTTGGTTCTGCCACTTAACAGTCCTGTGACTTTGACGAGTCACTTACCCTCTGTGAGCCTCAGTTTTCATCACCTTTAAAGTGGGCCAGTCTAAAAGGGTTTAGCCCAGTGTCTGACCCAGACTAGTAGTGCAACAGATCATTAGATTATTCTCCCATCCCTCCTCTTCCTGACTTTGCAGGACCCAGGGGCTGCATACATTCCTGGCAACGAATCTCGTACCCACCTGCTTCAGACCCTCCCTGGCTCCTTTCCACACTCAGGAAGGAGTTCTTTAATACGGCTTCCAGGGTGCCTCCTAGTCTGGCCTCATCAACTTCACAGCCTCCTTTGTCCTCCCTCTCCCTACCCTGTCTTCTTCCCAACCTCCTCTTGGCTGCCAAACTTTGTCATGAATGACCTTGCCTTGTTCTTTCTTCTTTTTTTTTTCTTTTCCAGTGGTAAAAGAAAAAGTTATTGAAAAGAATAGAAGAGAAAGTACACTTCCAAGAGGTGGAAGCAGGCCTTGAGCAGGAGGAGGTGGCTTAAAAGGCCTGATTCTTTCTTACTGCCTGGTCTGTACATTTGCCCTTTCTGCTGCCTGGGTTGCTCTCCCTGCACCCCTTTGCCATATTAATGCCTGCTCTTTCTGGGGTTTCACTTCGCTGACATTCCTCCACCCCCACATGGGTGCTCTGTGCCACCCCATCCATCACTGGCCCTATCTCAGTCCTTGTTCACCTCACTGAGTTTTACTGACTGGCGCTGTCCAATGGAAGTATTAATACAACTTTGAGCAACATATGTAATTGAAAATTTCCTAGTAGCCACATTAAAAAGAAACAGGTAAAATTAACTTTAATAATATATTTTATTTAACTCAGCACTTTCATTCTAACTCGTCAACAACAAAAAGTTATTAATGAGATATGTCACGTTCTCCTTTATTTTACTGCATCTTTGGGGTCTGGTATGGATTTACACTCACAGCACTTCTCAGCTTGGATTAACCATGTGTCAGGTGCTCAGTAGGTACATGTGGCTGATGACTCCTATAGTGGACAGTACGGTGTGCAGTTAACTTGTCTTCTCCCAGATTAGACTATGATCTGTTTAAGAGCAGAGGCTGCATTTTAATCACCTTTGTAGCCCGAGTTCCTGACCCGGTATCTGGCTCATTAATGGGGCTTGGTAACTATTTGTTAAATCACAGAATAGACGATGATCTTTTTAGGTGACAGTATTCTCCCCATTTTGCAGGTGAGCACACTGAGGCTCAGAGAGGTGAACAGTCTGGTTTCCACAAAAAGGACATGACTGAGCCAGGATTTAAGTCCAGGCCTACTGACTCCAAAGCCTGCCTCTCAGCACCTTCTCTTGCCTTCCAGTCAGTTCTCTGGACCTGTTCTGAGAGGATTCTGGGAGGATTTTATGGAGCTGTTTGTCCTTGAGTCGGCCCTTAAAGATTGGCAGAAACGTCCTGAGAGACAGGTTCTTCATTAGGTGGTCACAGTGGAAGAGAAAAATCCCTAGAATAAAATCACCTCATCTGCTAATATGAGCACTCTTCTGCTTGGTAATTTTCAAGCCCCAGTTTTAGAGACTACACTGGAGTCTAGTTTATCCTCAGACTTTTGTTGAATTAGGTTAGCATCGTCACTTTCCAAACCCGATCACCTGTGGGTGCCCCAGAGAACTCCAGTCCCTCTGAGATTTAGGCCCAGATTCAGGCCCCAGGAACCTTGTCCAAGTTTGTAAGCCCTGCCTGGTGGTGTTCAGAGAACCTGGGCTTTGTAGCCAGGATGACTGTCTGCATCCTATGTCAGCCAGTTGCTTACTAGCTGTATTGCTTGAGTGGTTCACTTAACCCTCCTGAGCCTCAGTTTCTCTTTGGTGATTATATCTATTATATTGGATATCCCCATGAAGTGAGATTCTGTATAGTAAGTGGCTGGCTCCTACGGAGTTGCATTAAATGTTACTGTTTTTGTTATATTGTTACCATGTTGTATCCTGGACAAAATCCTCTGTGCCCACAACCCTGGTTCCATTGCTTTGTTTTTATGCCCAGGATTCTGTCTCCTGAGCTGTGAGTTCCCTAAGATCTGGGCCCACGTATAGGTTCACCTATAGGCTCCACCATTATATGGCCATTAAGTGTTTGCTGTCTGCTTAGGGGCAGACCCCAGAATAAGTTTGTACTTTACTAAAAGTTTGTATACATTTTATACTTTCTTAGGCAAATAGTACCTTTATGGGATTTTGTAGAAGTTGGAGAAAGTACGGTGGAATGAATTTCTGGGGAAGGCTTGAGAGCTTGATACAAAGCTGACCTTGGATCAGGAGCACCCCTCAGCTGTGAGGTTTCAGGGGAGCACTCCTCCTCACCAGGGAGCATGTAGGGCTTGTTACCCATTGTATCTTTAGACCTAGGACCGTGTCTGGTACGTTGTAGATGCTCAAAAATTGTTTGCTGGGTGAATTAATTTGTTTACTCTCTGAAAAGCTAAATACCACGTGAACTTATAGGTTCCATATTTAGTAGTGAAATGCTACTTTGTAGTCACTGAAAAAGTGCACACATAGTCGTTCTGGAACACAATTTGGCATTGCCTGTTAATGTTAACAATGTGTGTGCTTGTGTATGTTTCCTTTTTAGACAGTTTTATTGAAATATTATTTATATGCCATAAAGTTCACCCTTTTAAAATATATTAGTGATTTTTTTAGTATATTTACAAAGTTATGCAACCATCATGTAAGCTAATTTTAGAACATTTTCATCATCTAAAACATGTGTTCATTAGCACCCTGTCTTAGTCAGCGGGGACTGCTGTGACAGAAGTTCCAAGACTGGGTGACTTACAGGCAATGGAAATTTATTTCTTACCGTTTGGAGGGCTGGAAGTCCAAGGTATGGGTGCCAGCATAGTTGTGTGGTGCTGAGACCCTTGTCTGGGTTGTATCCTCATGTGGAAGAGAGTAGAGAGAGAAAGCAAGCTTTTCTTAGCTCTTATAGGGGCACTAATCCCATTCATGAGGACCCATCCTTCATGACCTTGTCTAATCTAATCACCTCCCTAACACCATATTCTAATATCACAGTGAGAGGGGAGGGATTCAACATGAATTTTGTGGGGACACAAGCATCTGTTCATAGCACTTCCCATTCCTCCTTCCCCCTATGCAGTCCTAGGCAACCATAATTTACCTTTTGTCTGTAGAATTGCCTGTTCTGGACATTTCATATAGATGGGATCTTATAATATGCTGTGTTTTGTGAGGTTTATTCATGCTGTAACATGTATCAGTACTTTATTCCATTTTATGGGTGAGTGATATTCCATTGCATACATATACCACATTTTGTTTATTCAGTTGGTTGATGACAGTTGGGTTGTTTTTACTTTTTGCTCTTGTGAATAATGTTGCTGTGAACATTTCTTTGTATATAAGTATTTGTATGGACATACGTGGGTATGTCCTTGGGACATTTCTCTTTGGTTATATACTTGGGAGTGGAATTGCTGGGTCATATGGTCACACAATATTTAACAGTTTGAGGAACTGTCCAGCTCTTTGCCAAAGTAGCTGCATTGTTTTACACTCTCATTTGTGTGAGGGCTCTTATTTCTCCATAGCCTCACAACACTTATTATTGTCTGTCTGTTTTGATTATAGCCATCCTTGGAGGTGCCACATGATAGCCATTGTGGTATTGATTTGCATTTCCCTCATGACTGATGATGTTGAGCATTTTGTACATGCGCTTATTTGCTGTTTGTATATTTTTAATTTGTTGCCCATTAAACAATGTGAATATGTGTTGGCCCAGCAATCCTATTTGTTAGCTATCCTTGAGAAATTGTCAGGCGTGTGCACAGTGAGGATTATTATGCAGTGTTGTTTGTAAAAGGAAGAACTTGGAAACAAATTGAATCACCATCAACAGATTGGGTAAATACAGGTCCTTTCAAAAGTGTCTTTCAGACTGTGACCCACTGGCATCACATTTATTCATGAATGTGAACTCATGAAATTCAATTTAGTAGTTTGCATCTAGAATTTAATAAAATGGGAAAAACAGAGTAGAAAACATTTTAAGAATTTAGGGTAATATACTTCCTGGGTCACGGGAAAGAAAGTTTGAAAAATAGTTCTATAGAATGCTTTGTAGGAGTTAAAAATATTGAGGTAGATAGATATATTTGTACTGTCATGGAAACATCTCTAGGACACATTAAGTGAAGAAAAGCTGCTGCAGAATAAAATATCCATTTTGATTGCATTGATTTATTTTTAAGCTACACAATAAAACTATGTCTCTATGTATGTAAATACTGGTACATAGAAAAAGGTCTGGAAGGATGCATGTCTTGCTGATAACAGGTGTCACCTCTTTGGAGGGGACTAAGGAGTGAGGAGGAGTCAAAGAACTTGAGGCTTACCTGTGTTTTTGCATTTATATATTTCTCCTCTAAGGATAAATAAATAATATAGGATGACAAATGAACTGCTGAAAGACAAACAGAAGTGCTCTTGTTGGTGTCATTGTTTTCGGAAGGCTCTCAAACATTCTACCGGTGAAACGCTTAGGCCTTGTTGGGTCTGTGGCTTGAATGGATGGTGGTTGCTGCCCTATACAGGCACAGAAAGAGATCCTTGTTTTGATGGCCACAGAGTAAGGTAGGAGGATGAGGCGTTGAAGCTCAGGGGAATGTCTGTGCATGTACTCAACAGGTAGTTTTTCACGTGACAGACAGTGACTGTTGGCAGCGGCGGGGGCTCTGCACTGTGCCCAGCATGCACTGGCATTCCTGCTGAGTTCGTGGGGACCTCACCACAGCCCCCTTGCGGAAGGTGTTAGGGGTGCTGGGGTGGAGAAGAGGTCAAGAGCATGGGGTGGGAAATCAGGCCAGCTTGGGTTTTGAAGCTTATTAACTGGTTTTGGCCTCTGCTTCCTCATTTGAAAAAAAATGGCAACATTTAAAAATGGAGGGTAGTACCCGCTCAGTGTGGTGCCTACAGGGTAGGTTTGTTATGATTATGCTGGATTTTGCTGGATTTTGGTCTCAGCTTTGCCACTAATGCTTTGCTAAGTTCCTCCCCTTTTCTGGGCCTTAGTTTCCCCCATCTTTACCATGTTAAAACCACATCTGAGCCCTCTTCCTTTACTTGCATAGTTTTGATCTCTCATGGGGCTTTATGAAGCCTCAACCTTAGTTCTCAGTCTAAAAATGAGTGATCCGAATGGGAAGAAGGATCATTTGGAGCTGGAGGGGTGGCTGGAACTGAGTGGAGTGTGCAGATGACAGATGCATAGCATTTTGAAAGTGGGTAGGTAAAGCCCACGTGAAAATCTGGGAGGAACCAGACAGGAATTTCTGCATTACAAAGTGGTTTCTTCTGAGAGTTAGGATGTCAGATGTCATTTTTCAGACTTTAGTGTTTGCCTGTTGGAAACTTGTCTAAGACAAAATTCTTTGGCTTTGCCTACCAGGTAGTGTTCAACTGTGATTGATCTTGGCTTGAGTAATTGATGAGCCATTTCAGTGAGTGGGAGTAATTCAATGGCTGTGGGGGATGGGGGTTGTGTTGAGCCCCAGATTGGGGATGTGAAGGCATATTAATAGTAATGACAAAAACACTAGATGTCACTTACTGGGTGTTTACAATGTGCTAAGTGTTTATTATGTATGTTAACTCATTTAACCTGTACAGCTAGGTGGTAGCTCCGTGTAACATAGTGAGAAAGTGAGACCTGGGGATGCCGGGACAGCTCAGCAGGTTGAGTGCTTGCCTTGTAACCACAAGGTCCATGGATCAAATCCTAGCCCCAGCCTGTGCAAACCCATATGCTGAACTGTAGCGCAACCAGTAACCGCTGGGATGGTGGCAAAGACCCCCCCCGTTTGGTCCGCCTTGCCCTGTGCTGCCCCACATCCACCTGTGTGGAATGCAGTTTATGTTGCAGCTAATGATGTACAACTATGGAGACTGCTCTGGGCCCTCTCCCTTCTCTCTTTCTCTTCTCTCAAACAATAAAATAAATCTTTAAGAAAAAAAAGAAAGTGAGACCCCAAATTTAAGTCGCTTATATTTGGTACCATGCCACTGCACCTACCATATATGTGGCACACGGGACACTTGATGTTTGAGTGAATGAATGAATTATGTTATTCAGCTATTAAGTGTTAGAGCCAGAACTCAGCCCCAAAGCCTGAGTTCTTAACCTCTGCGCTGCCTGCTTCCCAGGTAGCTCATCTCTTTGTCCCTTGTTGGCCTGATGATTATCATGTGCAATCTAGGCAGTACTAACACTACTGTTGTTGTTCAAATAATAACTCATCTCTTATGCTCATGTTCTCTCCTAGTGGCCTTGTTCCCAAGTTACCAGATGGCCTGGTTGGCATCACCCCCATTGCTGGTTTGAGAAATGGTGGTAAGTACACAAAGCCGGGCATTCTCCTGAGTAAGAACAAGGGAAGTTGACACCAGACCATGAGAGCCTTGAGGCCTTGAGCCTGGGACTGGGCTGTAGTGTCTCTGGGGCCCAGAGCATACCCTGGCCTGGTTAGGTGCTCACTACTTTATATAAATATTGATTTGTTATTCACTTCCTTTCATAAACACTAGACTAGAGGAATTGATGTCGTTTAGACCATGTTTCCTGAGTGTTCTTTCTTGTTGCCATGCTTGTTTGCTGAACTGAATGGCGACATGAAGGCTGGTTGTTGAATTGGGGATGGGTCAGGCACAGAGGATCTGTTGGTCTCCACTGCTGAGTGGCTGGAGGCCCAGGAGAGCTGCTGTCTGAACTTCCATGTGCCAGGGCCTTCCTGGCAGGCTGCTGGATTCCATTTGCGTCTGAGGCCACACATTCTTACACAGGCCTGCCCTTTGGAGACAAATAGCTGGTTAGCCCGCAGGAGACGGCGCTGAGTAAATAAGCAGTCTATTGTGGTTAAGCTGGATTATGAGGAGACTTTCTACTTTGCAGTGTGGATGTTGCTAAGCATTCTTCATAGGTTTTGTTTCTGGAAAAAGTGAAAGCTATCGTATCTGTGGGAAGTGCTAATAATTTGACTTGATGAAATATCTTAGAGATATTTTGAGTTGTGTTTTTGCCTGTTCTCCAAAGTAATGAGATATGTGCAAAAGGAAGTTTTTAGAGCAGATATGTGTCATACGGTTTATTTCTGGAGAATACTTTAGCTTATAAACCACCCTCAGGTTTTCCTTCAGAACATCTTAACTTTTACATTGAATACCAAATTTCAACAGTTCCAGTTTCTACTCTTCTTGCCCATAAGCAGTTAGAAGCAGAAAATTGGTAGATCTGCTCCTTAATTCAGCCCATTTGTATGTCTGCTTCATGCCATGCTCAGGTCAAGCTGAGAAGACAAGAATTATTAGGAGAAATCAGACAATGAATGTGATGAGAGAAGAAGTATAAGGTGCTATGGAAAGAAGAGGGAGATTTACCCTGGTGAATGGAGGAGATGGGTCAGGCAACAGTTCCTTAAGAAACTGTATTGATGCCAAGACTTGAAGAATGAATAGGACCCGGATAGACACACAGGTGACAGAGCATATCTTGTTTGAGGACAGGAAAATGAATCTGTGTGCCCTTAGTCTGGTGCACAGGGCTTTCCAGTCTGTCCGCCCAACTCCTGAACCTCTTTTCTGCTGAATGGTTTCAGAACATCATGTCCACTCCCACCTCTGAGCCTTTGCATGGGGAGTTTCTTCTTCCTTTTGCTCCTTATGTGCCTGCTGCCTTGTTAAGACTCAGCTCATAGCTCACTGTCTCCTTTGGCTCCCCTCAGGCTTACTACGGTGCCCTTTCCTCTCTGAACTATATGGATTTCCCTTCATGTATTCCTGTTGGCTACTTAAAAAGTACCCAGAATCAGACCACTTCTGACTCACTTATACTCCTACCACCCTGGTCTAAGCTACTGTGTTTTCTGGCCTGGATTATCCTAATACTGTTTTAGCTGGTCTCCTTTTATTAAGTGCCTTGAGTTTCTTTCTTCTTTGGGAGGCAGCTAGAGGGAGCCTGTGGAAACCAAAGTCTGATCATTGCTACTTCTTCGCTACCACTTGAAGCTTTTCCCTTTCTCCTTCTCTTCAAGTCTGCCCAGATGTCACCTTCTCCATGAGACCGTCCTTAATTTAGCTACCTTATTTACTCGTAAAATCACAGTCCTCACCCCACCCTTGGTATTTCCTATCCTATCCACTTTATTTTTCTCCACATTTATCACGTTTTAACATACTATGTAATTACACTATTGTTTTGCTATTGTCTGTATCCTGTTTCTAGAATATCAGCTCCAGAATATCCTGAGTTAGCCACACCCAGAGTGATGCTTAGCAGAGAACAGGCCCTCTCTGCACATTTGTTGGAGGAATGCTTTCATTCATTCGATACACATGGACTCAACACCTAAAAAGTGCCAAGCCCTTTGTGTAGCGTAATAGTTTGTTTCCGTCTCTGTCTTGCCCACTAGATTGGGGACCTTGAGTGTAGCATCAGTGTGTCCTGTACTGCTGCTTCCCCAGCATCTAGCGTGGTGCTTGCACAGAGGAGGGGTGTAATAAATGTTTGCTGAATTAAAGAGACTGTGGAAAAATTTGGGTTTTGGCAAAGTCTTTAATCATTCCAAAGCAGGATTGGCAGTTTCCGACCCAATGTCTGTTTTGAAAATAAGCTTTTATTGGAACACAGCTTGTTTATTTGTTTATGAATTGTCTGTGGCTGTTTTTGTGCTAGAACAGAAGAGTTATTAATATAGCTGTAAGAGATGTTAGCCTTTATGCTATTCTTCATGTAGCCTACAAAGCCTAAAGTATTTATAGTCTGGTGTCCTAACAACAAGTTTGCCCATCCCTCCTGTCAGGTCAGTTAGACATGCTTTGTTTTAATTAGTGACATGTGAAGATGATAACCTGGACAGCAAAATAATTTTATGACAAGCAGTAAGAAAGTACATCTTAGGACTGTTCTGCTTTGCCACATACTCAGTGCTTTTCCTGGGTTTATCCTCTGATACATTACATTGGGGCTAGTTTAAGTAATCTGTAAATATTTGAAATCTAATGGCTTAGAGCAGGGGTGTCCAACCTTTTGGTTTCCCTGGGCCACATTGGAAGAAGAAGAATTGTGTTGACCACACATAATTTACACTAACAATAGCTGATGAACTAAAAAAAATAAAATAAAAAATTGCAAAAAAAACTCAAGTGTTTTAAGAAAGTTTATGAATTTGTGTTGGGCCGTGTTCAAAGCTGTCCTGGGCCTCAGGTTGGACAAGCTTGCCTTAGAGCTTTCCCTAGACTCAAATCAGTAAATCACAACAGACAGAAAGTACCAGCAGAGTATACTATGGAAGCTGCTTACGTTGTTTACGTCTCTGGGCTTTATTCCCAAATAGGGATGCTGGGCAATTTGCATATCATGATGCTTTGTCTGTTTTACCTTTTTATAGTGCTCCCAAATGTGTCAGAAGAAATGGTGTCTCCCACCAGAGCACGGAACATGAAGGACTTTGAAAATGTAAGTGGAGCTGCCAAGTTACCCTCCCTAACAAATTACATCTGCTGCTGCGGTCTAAGCAGACCCAGGAGGGAGCTGTGTTTCTTGAGAGATGTTTAAGCTGGATGATGCCAGAGTTAGGAATGCCATGTCTCGTGGGCATTCACTGTGCGTCTTACCTACCTCTGCAGTTGGCCCTTTCCCACGCAGGCCAGTTTGAGTTCTGACAGGCTCAGCAGTTTCCACCTTGGGGAAGGGTTGTGTATTTCTGCTGTCCTGAATGTGAGGCTATTACCATATTCCACAGTTGAGAGGAGCTCATATTTGTCAAGGGCTTTTCCAATATCAGGTGCCTTTTTTATGGTCCCCATTTAATCTTTGCTACAACTCTGTGAGGTATTTTGTATTATCCCCATTTTACAGAGAAGAAATCACGTAATGCTTAAGTGGCAGAGCTGGGATTTGAATCCAGGTTTTAATGACTCCAACACCATTATTCCTTCTACCACGTCGGGCTGACTCCTTGCGTTTTTGTAGGCTTCATCTTTGTTGCTGTTGAGTGGGATGCGAGCAGCCTGGACCCAGTGCTGTGTGGTAATTGTCAGAGAATGGGATTATTTAGTGATAGATTTAAGTTCTGTGCTTAATGTCTTCCAGCACTGTGTCTTTCATTTGTTAATGGTGGGGGTTTGTTGTCAAGTAACAGGAAAATAACGTTAATTTCCCAATTCCAATTCTCCTTAACAAGTTACCTGTTCACCGCTCTAATTTATCATGGGAGGAATTAGACTCTTCTTCATTTGTAACCAAATGAAATCCATACTATGCAAGATACAGGAGATATTTATCAGAGAGAAGATGGAAGATACAGAAAGAAGGACATTCCACAATTATGTTTCTTTCTCCCCAGTTGACTTTATGGAACAGAGTGGTACTGTCTTTGGATTTAATTTAGAGTACTCATTACTGCTAATAGTTATCTGCAAACCACTAGTGACCAATTGAAGAAATTTGTCAGATCTCTAATGGAAACAAGTAATTTCTGAGCTTTGAGTTGTTATAATTTTAACTGTACAACTTGATTTATGCTGTGAGGTCTGGGGCCTCAAACGAATGAGATTTGATTATTTTATATTGTGTATAATTAAAATATGCTCTCCTATTAAATGGTTGTTCCTATTTTATCACAAGAGTAATAATAGTTACTGTTTATTGAGCTCTTGCTATGAGCTGGGCATTTTAAGTGTTAGGCTCTTTCTATGTATTACATTAATATATTAAAGCAGTTTTGCAAGAGACAAGAGTTATTTAATTTACGAGGGGCGCAGTTTTGAATTTTATTTTTAGATGGAAAAATTTAATTGAATTTTATAAGTTTGGTTTCACAGTTAATTACCTGCCTTTTGGACTGAGAGGAATCTTAGAGTTGAATCCAACCCTCTGCATAATATGTAGGAAAAACTGAGGCCCAGGGTTGTGATGTGGCAAAGCTATTCTCAGAGCCATCTGGGCTCCCTAAGGACCACAACCCCTGGAGCCAGACTGCCTGCTCATCCACTTCAGCTGGGTGATTTTGGGCCAGTCAGTTAACCTTCTATACTTTCCATATCTTGAAAATGGGTATGATGATAGTTTCTACTTGATAGCTCTGTGGTGAGGATTAAATGAGTAAATATGTGTGAAGCACACATGCCTAAGAGAGTTCATTTTATGTGTCAGCTATTACTCCTTATTGTTATTGGTATATTTATTATTGTTATTTTTTCTACTCTGCAAGTGATTTAAGTTTCCTTTGCTCAGATACTTTCTTGATGACCTAAATACTATTTTTCTTTTTTAAGATTTATTTTGTTGTTTTTGACAGAGACAGAGAGAGACAGAGAGGAGGGGGAGGGCCTAGAGCAGTCTCCGTAGTTGCACGTCATCAGTTTTTGACGATTTTCTTCCACACAGGTGGTTAGGAGTCATGCAGGGTGGAAACTGGCCAGGGGCCTCCCATGTGGGAAGCTTGCCCCAGCAAGAACCAAACTGGAGGCTACATCTCAATTCAGCATATGGGTCCACATGGGTCAGGGCTGGGATTTGATCCTTGGTCCCCAGGGCTGCTAGGTGAGCATTTAACCCGCTGAGCCATCCTGGCTTCCCCTCTTTTTTTCTTTTTTTTTAAAGATTTATTTTATTGTTTTTGACAGAGAGAAGGGGGAGGGCCCAGAGCAGTCTCCATAGTTATATGTCATTAGCCCTTGACATAGCCCCACCCACACAGGTAGGCAGGGGCCTCCTGCATGGGAGGCATGCCCCCTCGAACCAGGGGCCGAACTGGGGGTTGAGAACTGAACCAGGGACCTCCTGCATGCGAAGTACACCTCAGTTCAACATATGGTTCTGCACGGTCCAGGGCCGGGATTCGATCCTTGGTCCTCGGGGCTGCAAAGCGAGCGCTTAACCCACTGAGCCATCCTGGCTTCCCCTATTTTTCTTAAAAGTGAGAGAGAGAGAATCTTCTATGCTGAAATATTTTAGGATTTATGGTCTTCCTTTATGGCTGTGATCCTTTGGCTGCTATTAGGTTTATGGCATTAATATTTTTTACTATAGCATTTTCAAGAGCAAATTCTGCAGTTGAAATTGAAATGACCACACTGTTTCCAATGGTTCCCTTTTAGGCCTCTAAAAGTCACTGAAAATTTTCATCTGGCCTGAGCTACCAAGTGTATGGTCTCTATGTTGAGGTAGCATAAACTTCTGTGGGATGGTTATAGGAAATGCTCTTGGCATCAAATGCTAATTTTGAAGTCAATATACTTATTAAAGAGGAGGCTGGAATACTTTTGATTCAAAAGGGGAAACTTAAATGATTCCTCTTCTTCTAGTCTCAGATGATGGATATCTGAACATTTGGGTCTATTAGCTAGGATCTAGAAAGACATAGACCTCCTTCTCTGTTCATCAGTAAATATTTTCAAATATGTACTTTGTGCCAGGCTGTGCCAGAGGCTTGAGAAATTGCAGTCGATTAATAACTTACCAGGTCCACCTCCCTATTGGGAGGGTCAGAGTCTAGTTGGGGAGATGGATAGGAAAATAGTGCAATGATAGAGGTAAATACAGGGTGCTGTGTGGCACAGAGGATGAGCCCTGAACCTGGCCTGGGGGATTCAGGGAAGCCTCCCTGGGGGAGGTGTTCCTTGAGTTGGGTCATCAAGTGACAAGGAGGGATTGATTAACCAAGATAAGAGGTGTGAGAGAGCATCCCAGGCACAAGGTCTCATACATGGAAACAAAGAGAGAGGCATGTAGGGTGTGATGAGTTTAGGGACTTGTAAGTTCCCTTTGGCTGGAAGGAGGCTGTGTAAGGAGGGCTTAGAGAAGTGAGACTGTCAAAGTGGGCAGGGGTCAGATCCTACAAGGTCTTATATGCTATGCCACTTTGTTAGATTTTTGTCCTGAAGATGAAGGAGAACCAGTGATGGATTTTAATCTGGGGAGAGAAATGGCCAGAATTACGCTTTCAGATTGTCCAGACTGGGGCCTGCAGGGAGGGAGCAAGGCTGGCGGCAGTGTGGTCAGTTAAAAGGCTGTTGCATGTGGTGTGGGGAAAGGGGTGATGTTGGAGTTAAGGGATCGGGTCAAGAGATGGTTAGAAGAAAGTCAGGATGTCAGAGCTGGAGGAGCTCCAGGAGTCATCTCATTCAGTCCCTTCATCTGATACATGGGGACTCTGAAACCCAGAGAGTGGGAGGGACTGACTTAGACTTTTCACGCATGTCTACAGCACAGGAAGGAAGTCTTTTCTGCTCTGCTCTGCTGTTTTGTGCATGCCCTCACTCTGACAGGGGAAAACCACATGTGTCCTTGTGAGTCTTTAAGCTGGTAATCCATTGTTTAATAAGGTATAATCACCTGTATGGTAGGTAGGCCTTGTGGTAGGAAGTTGGCCAGTCAGTTGGTCTTCAGTGTCTTACTGGTCTTTTATAGATGATAATGTAGTTGGGAGCTCCCCGGACCGGAGGAGGCCTGGCTGAGGCAGCTCTTTGTAAAGGACAGTACTTATCTGGTGTGAACTATTCCAGAGACCAGAATCCATCTCAGTTGTGCATGTTCTTTCTCTCTCTCTCACTCTTACTGTCACTCTCTCATTCTCTCTCTCTCTCTCTCTCTCTCTCTCTCTCTCTTTCTCTCTCTTATTCTTTTACTCTCTAAATTTTTTGAGTGAGTGGAGAAGACCCACAATCTGGTTCAGCATATCCAGTCAGTCTAGATAGATAGCGATCTTTATTCTTATACAGAAAAGTTTAATTATGGCTTTTTCTGTGACCTTGACAGAGAATGACGTGGGTAGCTTTCCATCTCTGTTACCACTAGGGACCCCCATTATTTTCTTTGATAGCAAGCACTCAGCACCCTGTATTTTCGACCATGGATCTTATGACTGTTGATGTATTTATTTGTGGACTTATTTAACATGTGTCTCCTCTACCCTGTCCCTAATAGTCAGCATTGAACCTAACAAGATGGTAGGCACTTCATAAATATTTATTGATTAAATGAACATGTGACTTTGTATAAGGTACTAAACCGGTAACTTTTGGTTTCCTTATCCGTAACCTGGGGAAAATAATGCTTATCTCATAGGGTTGTGGTGAGGATTAAAGAACATGCATAAGACAGTGGCTGGTATACCAGGCCTTCAGCAAATGGGGCAGCTGCTGTTATGGTTTGTAAAGTGGCTAGAGACCATGTAGCTGGAGGAGATAGAGCTTGTAATCAGGGTGGGGGCCTGCAGAGCCGGGTCAAAGGAGAGCACCCCGTCCTGAGGGCAAGGTGAAGCTGAGATGGGAGAGCAGGGGTAAGGTCAGAATGAGACAGGAGAGCAGGAAGCATGTGGGATGCATGTCATTGGGCATCTGAGGACTGTCTGTAGCTGGCAGAGTGGGTGTTGCGCTTAACCCACTGAGCCTCTGTGGGTTCTGCACCCTCTGGTGCTGGTTCGGCACAAGATGCAGCCTGGCAGCGCCAGGGGCCTTTGGAGCTGAGTTTGGCTTCTGCCTGGTGGGGGTGTGTGGAAAGTGTTAAGTACAGGGGTTCATCTGTGTAGTGGGGTGGCCTCCTCCTTACTGCATTGAAAGCTCTGAGTCCTCATTTCCTCACGTGGCGACCATGCCCTCCAAAAAACCTGGCCAGATGGTGGGCCAGGACTTGTGAATTTTCTTTCTTTTGGAAGGCCATTTGGAAAGAGATTTTGATAGTCATAAAAAAAATATTTCTTTTGAGCCCACTAATCCACTTTGGGAAAATGTATCCTAAGGAAACAACCCAGTGGAAGGAAAAAGCTCTGTGCGTGAAGGGAGTTGTTGCCACACTGTGTATAATTGTGAAAAATTGGGAACAGGGGAATTATGTTTTACATTTGTTATTTCTTTGGGTTTTTGCAATAGGCTTGTGATGAAGGTATTTCACAGATGAGGAAGTTGAGGATGAGGAGATTCAGTGACTGGCTCATGAGCTTGGTGTGATTGAAAAACTCAAAGCAGTCAAAATTCAAGCCTGTCTTCCAGATTACAAAGCCTGTAACTCTCCACTAGATTACGTTGAATGCAGACATGCTCAGTAGAGAAATGGTGAAATAATTGACAGTGAACCAGTTTGGTAGGACTGAGTGTAGTCATTTTAAGTGATAATTAAGTGTAATTCTGCAACAACATGAAAAATATTTAAGATACAATATTAGAGGAAAGCAATGAAATAGTCAAATTTATTTATAATTTTACAAAATGCTCATGGCAAAGATTGAAAAGAATATAACAAGAGTTGATTTTATAAGGTAGTTGTATTCCAAGTATTGTTTTGGGTCTCAGCTTTAAAATTTTGTTATTGTTAAAGTACTGATTATTTATAAATAGATGTTTGTCTAGGAGTAGTTTTCTTGAGGATTTGAAGACACCAGAGAGAGTATTAGAATCAGAAACTAATTCCATAGTCCTGCTCATTTTAGTGACCTCACTTGGCTGCTGCTGGCAAAATGACCATATAGACAATATTGCGTACCAGAGGGGGAAGTCTAAATAGCAAAGGTTCATGGGTTTTGTGACGTCCTGGTGAGTGGACAGTTTTTAGACTTTCACGGAGGATAAAAAGTTGATGGTGGCCCACAGATCTGCTTAGTGAGGGCTTGAGTGAGAAATGGATTTCTTTGAAAGCTATCCTGTGTTTCCTGCTTGTTCATGCCAGGCTCTGCCAGGTGCTTTAGCTCCTTTGGTTGTCATAACACTCCTGTGTGGTAATAGATTTTTATCCTCATTTTCTAGATGAGCCAACAGTGGCTCAGAGATATGAAGTCATTTTCTCAAGGTCATGTGGCTCACTAGTGGCAGCACTGGGAGCTCAGTCCATTCTGCTGAACCCAGGGCCTTGCTTTAGCCCTTGATGAGCTCAGCCTCCTGCAAGCTGCTGAAACTGATTGCCAGGGTGAGGCACCATGCTTAGGTTTCATTGTGCCCTTAGGTTGGAGTTGCCCTGATGGTTTTTCATGTTATGAATGTTTGGTTTTCTTTCCTTTATGTTGGAGTTCTAGATGAGGCAAGGCTTTCGACAGGGAGTGGGAGCGGGAGGAAGCCAGATTGGCTGCCTAGCAGCTCCTTCAAAGTGGGGCCCCTCTCCAGCTGCAGAAAGCACCACCCCGGAATTGTGGTGGGACACTTCCCATGGCAGATGGCTGCTGTTCCACAATAACACTTGGGTTCTTAGGGCTGGCATGTGGCACGTGCAGTCCTTGCATTAGCTTACTTTTGATCATTAGATTTCTGAGTGGGTTTTCTATTTTCAGGTATTTATTCCCACTGTCTAGTAAGCTGTTTTCAGGTTTTCCAGCTCAAGTTTTTCAAATTTCTTAAAATTGTTTTTCCTAAAGTGAAATGTATTATACAGAAGAGAAGAATATTAATATATCTTAAATTCTTACGCTGTGCTAGGCACAATATTAAATAATCTAGTTAATTTCTTCTAATTCTTATAATAGCTTTATGGAATAGGTATTATTATAATTCCATTTTTATAGATAAAGGAATGCAGACAAATGGCAAAATAAACTTGACTACAGTCATATAGCTAGTAAGGTGGTCGGGATTGTATACATTCATTAATTTAACAAATATTGATCGAGCATCTACTATGTTCTAGTTACTGTGCTAAAACCTCAGGGGGAACAGCCATGAACAGATAGATAAGGTCTCTGCCCTCAAGAAGTTAATAATGTTCATACAGTAAACATGATAATAAATAGTGTGTCAGAAAATAAAGTGAATATAGATAGTAAGAAGTTCTAGCAAGAAAATAAGAGTTATGTGTTAGAGCGTGACTTGGTGGAAGCAGTAGAGGTGGGGACCACTTTAGGTCGGATGTTAGGTGGGGCCTGTCTGAGTCAGTGACATGTGAGCTGAGATGGAAAGGATGACACGGAGCTACTCTGGCAAGTGCTGTGGGAGGAGCTGTGCAGGAGCGTGGCTTATTTGAGGACCAGAAAAGAGGTCAATGAGGCTGGAACCTTGTGAGCAGGGGAGAGGATGGTACATGATGATGAGGCTGGAGAGGCAAGTGGGAGCTAGGTCAGACAGCCTCCCTTTGTGACCGTGGCAGGGAGTTCTATTCTAAGAGTGAGGAAGAAAAAAAACAGTGGAGTGATGTGAACTAGATGCCTGACTAATGCCTCCTTGCATCCAGCTGCCTTCAAGAAATTCTTACATGTATTTGTCCACCCACCCAACCATTGGGTATTGTTTTAGACTAGAATGCACAAGAAGATATGGTTCCCGACCTCTTAGAGATGATTTGGGCAGAAAGATGGATAACCAACTGGTGCAATGCAGTGTGATAACTGCTGTGATGAAGAAAGTAGAGGGTGTGTGGAAACATTTAGAAGGGTCCCCAGTCCAGCCTGGTGGGGATTGTCAGGGAAAACTATAAAGGAAGTGGTATGAAATACAGAACTAGACTGGCATCGTTATGGAAAAGATGGTACCTGTGTTTCATTTTATTCATTTGGGCCTGTCTGGCATTGGCAGTGACCTTTGAAGGCTTATTTACCTTTCTCTCATTAAAAAAAATCTCTTTACCTATAAATAGGACAAATATTCTTTCAAGTGCTGCTAAGAATTTTAGCAGTGTGTACAATGTGGGTATTCTAAGCAAGCTCCATAAATATTTTATGGATAGCTGAGTAACAGAATAAGGTTTCCCTTTATAGGAAGCAGCTGGCAGGGTAGACTTTTTTGTTGGAATGAATGTTTTATATGGTGTTTCCTTAAGGCATTCAAAAGGAGGTTTTAATGAATTTACCAATTGTTTCTTGTGCTGTTCTTGTTAACTACAAAATTGGTAACAGGAGGACCAAGGGTGGATACTGGAAATCTACTTAATGTAGAACATGCTATCATTTTTTTATCCAGTCATAAATGAATGTTTATGATAAAGAATATTATATGCTATTATTAATTATTTTTTTAAAGGCTGGATAAAAAACCAGTGAGTGTATATGTTTAGGGATGTATTAGCATTCAAGTAGAGCTATTACTATTTTGGTATATTTTATTTTAGATATTTTTAAATCAACTTTATTGTGATATAACTTACATAAGATAAAATTTACCAATTTTAAGTGTTGGATGAGTTTTGGCAAATGTATACCCTTTTGTAACTGCTAGATATGTGTGTGTGTTTGATATATGTTTTTCTAATGTGTGTAGACTGTCCTAGGTTCATGGGACCATTATCAGAATCAGAATACAGAACAGTTCCCTCATGCTATTATTTCCCATGTGTTGTCTCCTTGGGGTCAAACCTTCTCTTTACCCCAGATCTCTGGCAACTATTCTCTGTTCTCCGTCCCTATAATTTTGCTTTTTCCAGATGTCATGTAACTAGAATCATGCAGTATGTAATCTTGAGGCTAGCTTCGTTTTCTCACTGTAATGTCTTTGAAATTCATTCACGTTGTGTATATTATGGTAGCTGAATATTGTTCTGTCCTCTGAGTCATTTACCCTTTGAAAGACATTTGGCTTCTTTTTAGATTTTGGTGATTATTAATGAAGCTACAGTAAACATTCACATACAGGTTTTTTTTTCTGTGTGTAAACATAGGTTTTCATTTCTCTGGGATAAATACCTAGGAGTGGAATTACTGAATCATATGGTAAGTACAGTATTTTTGGGGTAACAAACTGCCAAGCTGTTAGCCAGAGTGGTTGTGCTATTTTACATTCTCATCAGCAGAGTATGAGAATTCCATTTGCTCAGCATTTGATACTGTAAATTAAGAAAAAAATATTTTCGCTATTCTAATAGGTGCGTAGTGGTATCTTATAATTTAATTTGCATTTTCCTAATGGCTAAAGGTGTTGAAAATCTTTCCTTTTGCTTATTTGTATATCTGTATGCCTTCTGTGAAATTTCTTTTCAAATATTTTGCTTGTTTTTGTTTTTTTTTTAAATTGAATTGTTTTTATACAGTTAACATTCTGAGAGTTATTTATGTATCTAGTTATAGGATATGTGATTTGCAAATATTTCTCCTACGGTATAACTTGTCTTTTCCTTCTCTTAACACTGTGTTTTTAAGAGCAAAAGTTTTAAATTTTGATAAAGCCCAACTTATTGACTAGAAAAAATTTTTTTAAGTGTATCATACATTCAGTGTTATACCTAAGAACTCTGCTGAACCCTAGGTCCCAAAGACTTCCTTCTAAAAAAGCTATATAATTTTACCTTTTGTCATAGATTAATTGACCATGTAAGTGTGGGTTTTTTCTGGACTCTGTTCTGTTCCATTGATATGTGTGTTTGTTTTTGTGCTAGTACCATACTGTTTTGATTACTATAGCTTTGTAGTATAGTTTGAAAACAGGAAGCGTAATACCTCCAACTTTGTTCTTAAGATTGCTTTTGCTATTTGTGGTCTTTTGTGGTTCCATATAAATTTTAGGATTATTTCTTCTATTTCTGTGAAAAATGCTATTGGTAAGTTGATAGGGATTACATTGGATCTGTAGATTGCTTTGGATAATATGGACATTATTAATTCTAATAGACTTATGGTGGAATCGTCTTTTTCCAAAATTTCCCCCATATTAGTTTAAAAAAAAAAATCAAGATTCACTGTATGATTTTATTGTACAGTGTTCCCTCGCCACTTCGCGCTTCATGTTTTGCGGCTTCAGTGCTTCGCGGGTTTTCCCAAAATATTCATCAAAAAATAAAAATGAAAAAATACAACCATTTTGGCAGCCACATGGCGGAAAGGAGCGTTATTTCATGTGGATGCGCGAGAGAGAAGGATCCCTGCATGTCAAACAAAGAGATGAGTTGACTCAGAGTCCATCCCACGGGCTCTCATAAAGGCGCGGGATTGGTTTCCGGGGCCACATCGACCCATGAGAGGATGAGTGGATTGATCCCTGTGAGCTTATTGTCTGCGCATCATCGCAGCCTCACCTAGCATCTTCTCTTGAAATTGCGTGTACTGTTGTAATTTTTGTCTTAAATGAGTAAAGTATGAATACTGTTTACATATTTAAAACATTCTTGTACCCGCATACACGAAAATTCCTAGGGGCCAATCCTACTTCGCGGTTTTTCAGCTTTCGCGGAAGGTTCTGGTCCCCATTGACCGCGAAAAACGAGGGATCGCTGTACTTAGTAGTACTTTCATTTATTTAGCAGAGTTTCCTCATCATTTGTGACTTAAGATTGTCATTAAGATTTTTAAAGATCCAGGCCTATTGTTTTGGAGAATGTCCTTCAGTTTGGATGTATCTTACTGACAACTTCCAGTGCAGGTTAAAGATTATGGGCAGAAGCACTTTAAGTGAAATTACTTACTTTTGGTGATTTATTTCAGGAGGCTCTAGATGTCACTTTGCCCCACCAGGATGTTCCTCCATATCTACTGGTTTTGCATGTATGGATTCAACCAGCCATAGACTGAAAATATTTTAAAAATATATAGGTTATATGCAAATACTACACCATTTTATATAAGGAACTCAAGCATCTATGGATTTTAGTTTCTGGGGGGTGGAAGGGGGGGCGGGGGGCGGGGGGGCGGGTGGGCCTGGAACCAATCCCCTGTGGATACTGAGGGATGATTATATACTCTTGATTAAGGCGGCGTCTGCTAGGTTTCTAAATTGTAAAGGTATCTTTTCCTTTATGAGGTGATATCTTGAGACTGTGGGAATATCATGTTTTTCATCTAATGCTTTTAGCATTGATGATTCTTGAATTAGTTATTGCTGTAGTGGTTGTATAATGGTGATTTTCTGTTCCTATTATTCTTCTACACTTATTAACTGAATTTCTTTTGTAATGAAGAAATTCCTCTCTTCTTTTCTTTTCTTTCGTTGCTTATTTACTTATTAGCAGTGTAGTCTTAAATTCTTGCTTCACTCATGCATTCCGATGCTTAGAATGTTGTAAATTTGGTTATAGGGAACCACTTAATTCTGGGTTATACAATTGTAGCAGAGGTAAGCTTTCTCTAGTATTTAACATTTCAATCCATTTGTAGCCTTGGAAGCTATGGGTATTAATGCAGGTAACATCCCTGAGACCTTACTTTTGATGACCTACTTGTGCTTAATTTCCAGCAAATCACTGAATTGAAGAAAGAAAACTTTAATTTAAAGCTTCGCATCTATTTCCTTGAGGAAAGAATGCAGCAAGAATTTGATGGCCCCACCGAATACATCTGTAAAACTGTGAGTGCCCTACTTCTCGCTACCATCCCTGGTGTCTTTTCTCATAGTCATTTCAAGCAGAAATTTGATTAATATTTGTTCTCAGAGTTAGCTTGAATAGACAGAGATGCTTTCATTTAATTTGAATTGATTACGGGGAGCATAAAGATAATAGGATGACCTTAATATTAAGCAAAGTGACACAAGATTAATTTTAAGGGAGTCTTTCTCTTTTCTTAAAATCAGAATTCTGATTTATTATATTTCAGTTGCCTTCTAATTATTTATAATTTAGACAAAGTGAAATGGTAGAATATCTTTGGAGTTAAATCTTATTGTTGCCAACTAACTTGCATAACCATAGGCCAGTCACTTCAGCTTTCTGGGCTTGCTTCTAGAGTTAAGTGATAATCCCTCTGTCATAGGGTTATTTGTGCGGATTAAAATGAGATGACTGGGGGAAACCAGAATGGCACAGTGTGTTAAGCGCTCACTTTGCAGCCCCGGAGACCGAGGATCGAATCCTGGCCCCGGCCAGTGCGAACCCATATGCTGAACTGGGGAGTGCCCTCAGTTCGGTGCTTACCGGGATGAGACCCCGGCCCAGTTCCTGCCCTGTGCAGCCCTGCGCCCACCTGTGGAATAAAACTATGTGGAAAAGCCAATGATGTGCAACTATGGAGACTGTTCTGGGCCCTCCCCCTTCTCTCTGTCTCTGTCAAAAACAATAAAAATAAATCTTTAAAATGAGATGACTGATGAAAAGCCCAGCACACAGTCAGTGCTGGACAATTATCAGCTTTGTCTTACTGAGGCTTCCATTGGCAGCCCAGAGTTGGGATTGTCAGTTTTTCTGTGAGACGACTCTTCTGTGTGCCCTGCGTGCTTGCTTATTATAGCTGTCAGAAGAAAAGTCTGTTCTCATCTGAAGTCTTGACCTGGAGGTCTCTGCCTGAAAACAAACCTTAGTTCTGAAAGTTGAAAAAAAGAATTTGGCTTTCTTAAAAAGACATGAATACAAACAATATTTCAGTGCCCATTTCTTGGCTTTCTTCAGTAGATTAGCCGTTGGCCTGGGAATTATTTCATTTTTTCTCTTCTGAAGTTTGCACGAGTGGAAATTTTTGAAGGAGGAGAAAGAACTCTGCTTGAGTTTCAGTGTATGAACTTGAATGGACTTGTCTTGAAGAGGGATTGTCCCGTACTTCTGAGCCTTTTCAAGAATTGAAAGGCAACCTTACCCCGCAACACACAACTTTTTTTCTTCATTATGGGGCTGGAAAGACAATGACGATGTTTCTGGAAGGAAGTAGTGATACAATCTGATTTTTAAAGAAAAACCAATAGCCTAAAACATTTTAGGTGTAAGTATGGTTATCATCTATCTATCTCAGAACTTCTAGGGTCAGTAGGAAACCAAACGTGTTTAATTGCCTACTCTGTGTCAGGCACCGTCCTGGGCATTTGTACATCACCTTATTTTAAGTCTCAAGACAGCCATTGGCAGTGGAGATCATCCTCACTTTTCAGGAGAGGAAACTGAAGCTCAGGGAAGATCAGTAACTTGCTTGATGTCACAGCTGCTGTGTGAGGTGGAATTTGAACCCAGGGCTGTCTACCTTGTTTTACTGTTTCATTCTTTTCCATTGTCTGGCTAGATGACATTGCTTCATTGTACTTTGATTTCAATTTAATTTTGGGGGGATGGTTATACATGGTTCAAAATTCAAAGCTTAAAAGGTATACACTGAAAAATCTTTCTTCCACCTTTGTTATCTAACCAGTCTTATTAGGCAGAGAAATTTTATTTATATAAAAGCAAGCATGTGTGTGTATGTATATGTATAGGAATCCTTTTTTTCATATAAATGCAAGCATGTGCTGTCCTCTACGTTGCATTTTTCCTGAATAGGATCTTGGATATCTTTCCTTAATACTGATTTCAGAGCTTTATTTTTATTTTTTTTATAATGATACATCATTTTAGGCTAATAAGGTGTCTTGACTTTTGGTTGGGCAATTATGATCACCATATATATGAGTTTATAATGTGAGGGATTGGGCTTGTGAAAAATAGTCTAGTGGGCATGTTAGTGATCTAATCTTTTAGATTTGCTAGTTATTTCATCAGAAAGTGCCAGTTGGTTCATCAGAATGCAAAGCACTTAGAATCTATGATATCAGCTCTTACATAGCTCCCTGCCCTCGTGAGAGCTGGAAAGGAATCCTCTATGTGAACGGTGTTTGTGCAGTTTTCACAAAACCACAGTGGAAGATACCATGTACTGTAATTTAGTGTCCTTCATGCAAAGATCAGTTTCTTCTAGAAAAAGTTCTGCCACACCTTAGTTCTTGTTTGACATTGAAGAAAATAACACCTCCCGAGCCCTGTGTCTACTCTTCTCATTTGTTAGCCCAGTTAGTCCTGAAATCCCCCGTGTGGGGTGGGCTTTGTGGTTTTCATATACCACGTGAGGGCTATGAGAGAAGACTTGCTTTCTCACTTCCTAGACTTGTGCTTCTGGGGACAGCCAGGGGCTCACAGGTCCAGTGTCCTATTCAATGTTACGATGAAGGCAGGGCCTGTATTTGTCAAGTTCGCCAGTGTGCTTACTGAGTGCCTGGCCTGTCGCAGGTGATTGGTGGATGCTTATGAAGTGAAAGATAAGTAAATGAGCATCCCCTGACTTACTATGGCTGCCTCCAGGTAGAGTGGAGGTAGAATCTGAACCCATGTCCTTCTGGTCCCAAGACCATGACCTTTGCATTCTGACTGACTTCTCAATGTGTAGGGTACTTGTTTCCCAAGGTCTGCTTGGCTGAGCGGAGGGGGGCATGTCTTCCGACATTGTCAATTTTATTGTAAATGTTATTTTATTTCAAATGATATATTATGGAACAGAATGTAAAATTGGCATGAATTATTAAAATAAAACAGGAGCAAGATTTCACAGAAATCTTGGTTTTATACCTGTTCTCTGTAAAGTATGCACCCAGACCCTTCTTCTATAGAATTCATCCACCTTTCTGTCTGGGGTACATTTGTGGACTGATTTGAGAAGCCCACTGTCTCACATTGTGATCTGTTTGCCAAAGGTTCTGTCTGTGGATTCTCATGTGAGTTACAAGCCCAAGACTGTGTGTGACTCCTTTCTTTCCAGTCAGTTAAGAGGAAGATGGGTGGAGAACATTGTGGTGTCTCTTACAGACAGCTTGCCCTGTGTGGTTGTGGCTCTTCTGTGCGTAGCCTGAAATCCTATATTGAAATGAGACAGGCAGTGATGAGACTTCCCACTTATGCGTCCACATGTTTTAATATTTTTTAAAGCTGTAACACGTTCCCTCTCCTATAGCCGGCACATGCATGTTGGTAAACAACCAGAAGTAATGGTTTTGGAATGGTAAAAGCAAACTGTAGAACTGCTTGTAAATTTGCTTAGTGGCGGGCAAACAGTTTTTGAATCAGCCTCTCTTTTTTTTAATTTATTTTTTTAAATATATATTTTATTTATTTATTTATTTTGACAGAGGGGAGAGAGAGAGAGAGAGAGAGAGAGAGAGAGAGATACAGAGACAGAGAGAGAACTGAACTAGGGGAGCTCCCAGTTCAGCATATGGTTCCGCACGGGCCCGGGCCAGGATTCAATCCTCGGTCCCCAGGGCTGCAAAGTGAGCACTTAACCCACTGAGCCACTGAGCCATCCCGGCTTCCCCTGAATCAGCCTCTCTTGTATGACATTTATGCCTCGATGTCTGAATGTTCTAGAAGCTTGGAAAATTTGCATAATTGTTCTGAGTCTTGAGAAATCTGGGGCTTTCTTTGAGACCACCAACATTTAATAATCCCCTTTTCCCTGTGCCCTGAGGCGAATGAGGTTTTGAAAATAATGTCTGCCTACTACAAGCATTGCGGAGTTAGTCCCCGCCGAAAGCGGTTTCCCCATGGTAGACATTCGTGTGTGCTGCATTTTACGTGGTTTCTTTTCTTTCCTCATCTTGTCTGGAAGAACATCGAGCTCAAGGTGGAAGTAGAAAGTCTGAAGCGGGAGCTGCAGGAGAGAGACCGGCTGCTCGTCAAAGCCTCGTGAGTACCTGTCTTCCTCACAAGCCCACAGGTGCCCTACGTGCTGCTGGAGGCAGCTAAGTGGGTCAGTAAACACAACTTTGTTCTTTCTACACCACTTACTCTCCAGCTGGGCTCTGAGGAGCCCACAGAGGTTTTGTATTTTATTTAATTATTTTTCAACACGCTTTTAAGGTGTATTGTACTTACAGGAAAATGAACAGATCTCATATGTACAGCAGGATGAAATTTCACTGAACAAACACACCTGTGGGGCCACCGCCCCAATCAGAGACCAGAACATCACCAGCCCCCGAGGAGTCCCCTTCCTGCTCACAGATCTTCCCCGTCTCCCACAAAGATAACCGCGTGCTGACCAGTAGTATCACCATCGCTTTGGAACCTGACAGAAATGGGATCATACACTATGCATGCACCCTTTTGTGTCCAGCCCCTTTCCTCGGCAGTGTAGTTGTGTGATCATGCAGATGATCGCATTGGCTTCATTCGTGGCTGTAAAAGCACTAGGTGCAAAAGGGGTCCTGAAGAACCCCTGTGGTGGGTGAGGCACGGGGAAGAGAATGGGGCTTTACCCAGAGGAGCTCATTTTTCCATCTGTTCTGCTTAAAGAACGTTTGAAAACAATTTAATTAATCAGTTAATTTAAATATTTATTGGACAAAAAGCACAGTTTAGAGAATATAGCCTGTGACTCAGTTGGTCGTTCGTTCATTCATTTATTCATGTATGAACATTTATTATGCAATTATTTGTGGTCCACATTGAGGATTTGAAAAGAGATGTTTCCTTACCTGAGGGGCTCATCAGAGACTGGTGAGTTGGGTCCTAGGAACAAAGTGTCATGGAGGCACAGTGGGAGAGGGCGTTTGTGGGTACAGTGGGGACACTGAAGTGTGCTGAGTTTTGCTTGGTGAGTGGAATAAGAATTCTCAGGGCTGACCCACCAAGGATCTGGCCGAAAGCTTCTGTGGAAATGCTTTATTGTCATGGCCTCAGAGCCCCTGCTGAGTGTGGGACCAGGAGCTTGCAGTCTTTGGCTTCGGGCACAGCCGCAGTGCTCTGGGCTGGACATTTCTTTATTGCCGCAAGGGCCGCAGCTGGACATTAGGCTGCTGTTGGCTTTGAGTAGACTGGAGGTTCCTAGGCCCAGGCTTGACCTTGCACACATGGCATTTTCTGAATGAGTGACTGAATGAATGAATAAACCATATCAACAATTATTTTTACTGTTGTTTTTTGTTCTTTGGAAGCACATGATTCATCATTGTCTAGGCATAGAGTCAAGCCTACTTTATCAGGCCCAAGTGTCAGTCCTGGAATTTGGTCTGTTTTGTGCTCAGCACCCTGTCTGCTGCAGTACCTGGCTAAGACTTGTTTTTAGTCAGGAACGTACCTGTGGAAACTGAAACTCACCAAGGCCATGTGCGCCCCTCAGTGCCCCACACGGGAGGCTTGTGCATGTGTTTGCGTGTGTAGACTTCCCACACTGCCCAAACTAGTGTTCAAGGCCCGTTGGGTCTGACCTGATGTGTCAGTTTATTCAGAAGATACTTACTAAGCAGCTGCTCTGCACTGAACTAAGTTCCTGGTGATGTACTAGTGATCCACACAGACTCATGGGGCTTGCTTTCTTGTGGGGGTGATGATATAATCCTTGCAGTTATAAATAAATCATACAAATTGGGAGAAGAGCTGTGAGAAAAATAAAGGGAGCTGTGAGAGTGTATAGCACAGGGAGGAGATATATAAATCTAGATCTACTCTCATAGCAGCAAAGGTGGCCCTGAGAAGGTAGCATCTGAGATGAGAGCGGAGGGGTGAGTAGGCATGAGACACATGAAAGGGTGGTGAAAAATGTTCCGGGGAAAGGGCTGTGCAGGTCTTAGGAAATGTGAGTAGTCTAGCGGGCTTGGCCTTGTCTTACAGAGTCTTGAGGCCTCTCTAGAGACTTTGCTCTTTATCCTAAGATCAAAGGGAAAGCAGTCATGGGTTTTAAGTGGTTGACACAATCAAAGTTTTGTGTTTTAAAAGGTCACTCTGGATGCTGAGTGGGAAATGTCTTGTAGAGGAAGCAGGAGTGGAAGCAGGGAGAAACTAGTCCAATAGTTCAGGGGAGAGGTTAGTGACCAAGTTGGACAGGTGATTGGAATGGCATTTAGTAAGCAGAATTAACAGGGCATGGTAATGGATGGGAAGGGAGAGGTTAAGATGGCTCCTAGGTGAGGGGTTAAGGTCATGAGCTCTGTTTAAGAATGTTCACAGTGACTTAGCTGCTCCAGCTTTCTCTTGTTCCTGCTGCTAATTTCGCTGAGACAGGACTCTTTCACCTTCGCATCTCTTCCCAGCTGGATGCTTTTCCTATTGTCTACCCTACAGAAAAGGCTTGTGCTGAATCGCACATGGCTGCCTTAGCCCACATTAGTCTCCAGAAATTTCTCTGGCATATGGCAATCCCATTTATGCACAACAGTTTTCAGTTTATAAAACACTTCCTTTTTAATATTTATTTATTTATTTTTTTAATTGTTTATTAACAGAGAGAGAGAGAGAGAGAGATACAGAGACAGAGAGAGAACTGAACTGGGGGAGCTCCCAGCTCAGCACATGGTTCCGCACAGGCCGGGCCGGGATTCGATCCTCGGTCCCCAGCACTGCAAAGTGAGCGCTTAACCCACTCAGCCATCCCAGCTTCCCCCATAAAACACTTTCACATCTATTTGCATTCCACCATTATCCTGAGAGTCAG
>PVKE010005720.1:0-18278 GCA_004027555.1 Craseonycteris thonglongyai
TGATTCCTTGGTTAGAGACATGCAAACTCAGTCTTCCCATTAATGTTAAGGCAACAAAGTAAATTCTAAATCTGTCTTTATCTGTAGCTACTTTGAATTAATAAATATTGTTAATAATTATCCATGTTCTTTTAATTCCCCTGGACGTGAGTTTTTTGGCCCTTTAAATAATTATTGTTGTTGTTTTTTTACGTAGGTACATAAGCCGTATATCTATATTTCAGTACGAGGTGTACTCAGTGAGCTATTGATAGATTAGCAAAAAGTAAGTCATATTATGCTTTCATGATAAATTTTCCTGGCCCCCCAAAAAACGCGAAAGTGAAATATTGAAATCAAATTATCAGCCATACTGTACATTTTTATAACAACTTTTTCATATTTACGAACAAATAGTACAACAACTTATACATTGCAGTTGATAAAAAAACTAAATTGCATTTTAAGTTAGTAAAAATCTATCTTGAAAAAGTGTTGGAAAATCAAATTTTTAGGTACTGCATGTACGGAATGCTGCTATCGAAAGTTGGGTCTGGAAATTTATTTTCTTCATGAGCCTATATCTCGAAAACTTAATAAGTGATTTAAAAAGTACAAAATAGTTTTGAACATATATTTTACTTATCTACCCATACCTCGCTGGAATGCACCTTACACTGAAACACAGTGTATAAACATAGTATGCATTTCACACCCCTTCTTCCCCCTTAGACTACACCTATGACAACAAGTCGATCGCGACACACTTTTAAGATAAAAAGTAGATCTTATATACAGAAAAGTTGGCCACCCCTGATATATTTGATGCTCCCTCACTACTCCTTCCCTCGCCACCCCCATCTCTCCCACTCACCTCCCCCCTTACTATCAGGTAACTGTTAAAACTACTGACTGTGTCCATGAGTTTTTGTTTCTTTGTTACTTTCAGTTTATATTCCACCTATGAGTGAGGAATATGCTTCTTGATTCTTCAGTCTGACTTATTTCACTTAATAAGATGTTTTCAAGGTCAGTCCACGTTGTCACAAATAGCTGTAGTTCATCTTTTCTTATTGCTGAGTAGTATTCCATTGTGTAAATGTACTACAAGTTCCTTATCCAGTCATCTATCAAAGGACACTTTGGTTGTTTCCACAACTTAGCCAAGTAAAGTTTTAAAGCTGGAGTCTTTAGGGTTGAAGAAAGACATTCCATGCAGTGGAAAGAAAAAATAAATAAAGACACAGAGGTGTCAATCAAGTGGTAAGTAAAATTGTTTTTCCACGCTAACAAGGTAACATTATAAGCCTGTTGTGTTCATATTATTTTGTTTGTGGAATGGGAACGTATATTGTAACAAAATTCATTTATTCTTCCTTTCTAAATTGCACCTGTTATCTTTTTTTTTTAACTGCCTAAATGGGAAGAGCCCATCATTTATAAATAATACTGTGATAGATTCTCTCTTTATATAAGTTATGATTCTTTTAATTATTGTCTACCTTCAAAACAAAGTATCTGCTTAAATCTAATTTAATTCTTTAGTATAACTTGTCACAAATTATGTAAAGACAATACATGACACTCAAGGAATATGAAAAATGGAAGATAACTTATCAAAGAAATATTTCAAGTCATAAACAATCACACTTAAAATAACAAAATTGGGTAGACTGTTTTCTTCAGCTATTTTGCATCCTTGTAGCAGACAACAGTTCCAAGGAATATAAAAAACCTGAACAGTGTTACTCTTTTGCATAGAAAAATGCATAATTGGGGATGCCAGGATGGATCAGCAGGTTGAGTGCTCGTCTTGTAGCCCCGGGGTCCAAGGATTGAATCCCGGCCTCGGCTCATGCAGACCCACATGCTGAACTGGGGTGAGCTTCCCATGTAGGAGGGTCCCAGCAGGGGAATGCCTCCCATGCGGGAGGCCCTTGGCCCAGTTCCTAGCCTGTGCAGATCCACATCCACCTGTGGAGTGAAACTGTAGTGAACACTAATGACGTACTGCTATGGAGACTGCTCTGGGCCCTCCCCTTTCTCTCTGTCTCTCTCTTTCTGTCAAAAACAATAAAAATAAATCTTAAAAAAAAAAAAGAAATGCATAAATGTGCCCTGAACAGTTTATATAACCATCAAATACAAGTTTAATGTTGGAAAGCCTCTGGTGAGCTTAAGCCAGAAAACAATGTTTAAGATATTCTAGTCCTGCACTATATGGTGGTTTTATAATGTGCACTTACATAGATACCGGGGTGCCAAAAATATATATACACATTTTAAGAGATGTTATTTATGTATTACATTTCAAAGTTGAACTGAATTATAGTAGCAATGTGTAGTGACGTTTGCTAAAAGATGATGTTGATCAAATGAATGCTAGTGTCACCATGTGCCAGGCAGGACAGTCAAAGAAAATGGTGGAAGCGCGGTTAAGTCATTGTTCAAGGAGCACAAGACTGTTTTGAAGTGGCATTTGAATTTGAGGATGTTGTGGAAGTACAACAACAATAGAGGAGTATGCAACAGAACCTCCAACACATCTAACAATTGCACGCATTTGTGGTAAGTCTGAGATGCATGGTAAATTGTTGAAACAACATGCACAGCATTATAAGTGAACACTTTGGTCAATGTTGCTCAAGCAATCGTTTGCCATAATTAGAAATGCCTAGACAATGATGGTAACCACTTTGAGCACCTCTTGTAAATGCAGAAGTCAAACGTGACTTGTTTGTTATCAGTATGTACTGAGTATTACAATTTTAATAATTTTTCTTTCTTAAAATGTGTATACATTTTTTTTTAACATATGAAATTTTATTAATAAACCACAAGCATGCTCCCTAAGCCTACATATTTTTTAATAAGCTTTCATTTCACTCAAGTTCTAGAAAACTTTTTCCACAGAGCACCCATATGGGAGAGGTTACACTGATCTTCACTACTCCATTGTTAAGCTTCTTACAAAGAAATGCTCAGAAGTAAACAGATCAGAATTTGGAATCTCTTTCACTTTTATGGCCATTCATTTTGTGTATCTTATATTTAAAAAAAAAAAAAAGTGCTCCTGAGATAGAAATCTCAATAAATGCAAGATTAGCCTTAAAAAACAAATCAAAGTTCTAATGATTCTACAATAGTATTTGACTCTTAGATTCACTGGTGCAGAAGGGATTCGGCCTCTGTGTTAAGTAACAATGAAAGAGAACAGGGTATTACATAAACCAGGAAAGAAAACCACAACAGAAACTTAAGCACTACTCTGTAGCACTGCAGTCACAGTCACATTTACAATACTCAAATCTAGAAAACGATGTGAAGAAGCTCAGTTTATTGCTGACTTATCTTTGCTGGCTGGATTTCACAAAACAACCATTCTCCCCTCATGGAAAAAATGAAAAAAGGAAAAAGATGGGGGAAGGGAGGCTAAGTTCTTTGTTTTTAATTTTGAGTTTAAAAAAGCAAAAAAGAAAGAAGAGAAAACAAAACAAAACAAACAGGGGTAGTGATAAAATCCGCATTTGTCACTGCTCAACTGAACTAGTTACCAGTATTTAAAAAAAAGGGGAAAACTTTCTTCTCTCCTTTTCTTTTCCCCAGCTTGACAGAACTGATGTTCTCTGATTCTCTGACATGGTCAAAAGTGTAAAGATGCAAGAATGTTGAACACAGAATCAGAGGTAACCCAGGGATCTGTGATACTACTCATAATTAGTTCTATAACCTCACGCAGGTTTTAACATTTTTGGACCTGTAAACTGAGGAGTTTGATCAGGATGATCCCTATGAGTCTTTGCTAATCACTGCGATCCACTGGATGAAAATCATGTGTTGCAAAAGACTCATTTTGTAAACCAAGGTTACTTAATTCTCAGCTTCATTATTACAATTTTGAAATCTGTGTCAGGGCTCCTTATCCCACAAAGATGTTACTATAAAATGTACTTGTCAGTTCTTATATCTGACTTGATCTTTGGCTGAAATATGAACATTTTTAGAATCTATAAAACAACAAATTCTTGTTAATTCTTTTTACAAAGACATTTGTTTTTAGAATAATTTTAAACATCAAATATCTTTTATATATGTAAAATAGTTAGTTCTATTAGAAAAAATATATTTTCAAAATCTACTATATATAAAATGAGACATAAGTGCATATTTGTATATATGTTTACACACACATGTAATGACGCTGAAGTATGAAAGCTTAAAAGTGAAATCTAGCCAGCTCCCAATGACTGGCAAGATCACAGGAAATAATGTTATAACATCAAAATAAGTCAATTTTCCACAAATACTTACTAAGCCCAACATTGTGCTAATGTGACCAAAATTACTTTTCTTGAGATAAAATGCTGTACTACGATCTCTGAAGAAAAATCAAGTCTGTTCTAGTGATTACCTTATGTAATACATTATCCTGGTCTATCCTTCTATCTGGCTGTATATCCATCTACCTATCTATCTATCTATCTATCTATCTATCTATCTATCTGTCATCTATCTATCTATGAGTCTTTGGAAGCTAATGCATAAGGCAAGACCCTGTAACAGTGTTCTGGATAAACAAAAGAGTAGTAGACTTTGGAAGCCAAAATTCTACTCCCTTACTCCTAAGATTCAAAGCTACTGATAAGAGTACCCAAATCTCCTTTGAACAAAAGAGGAAAGCAGAAGTTAGGTCACATACTATATCCTTTTAGAGGTCTAATTACTATAAAGTTTATCTGTTTTACACTATAAAGAAAAAGCTTAAATTTAACTTAAAGAGTAAAACTGACTTTGTGTTATGTTGAGCCTTCATCATAAAAGCAACTGCTTGAAACAGAAATAAGTGTAACTCAGACTTTTTTTTTTTTTTTTAAGATTTTTTTTAATTGTTTTTTGAGAGAGAGACAGAGAGACAGAGAAAAGGGGGAGGGCCCAGAGCAGTCTCCCTAGTTGACAGCATTAGTTTTCCATACAGTTTCACTCCACAGATGGGCACTGGGCTGTGGAGGGCAGGAACTGGGCCAGGAGCCTCCCACATAGGCCCCAGCAAGAACTGAACTGGGGTGGCTGGGGGAACACCCCAGTTTAGCATATGGGTCCGCCTGGGCTGGGGCTGGGATTCAATCCTCAGGCTCTGGGGCTGCAAATTGAGTGCTTAACCCACTGAGCCATCCCAGCTTCCCCAGATTTTGTTTTTTTAAAGATTTTTTTTTTTTTAATTTTTTTATTGTTTTTGACAGAGAGAGAGATACAGAGACAGAGAGTGAGAACTGAACTGGGGGAACTCTCCAGTTCAGCACATGGGTCCACACGGGCCGGGGCCGGGATTCAATCCTCGGTCCCTGGCGCTGCAAAGTGAGCGCTCAACCCACTGAGCCATCCCGGCTTCCCCAGATTTTTTTTTTTAACCAAAGACTTTAGCATCATATCATTCCTATGATGATAAACTTTGCATGACAAATTTATCAAGGTCAAGAACACCCTATCTCTACCTTCACTTTCACTCTTAGGACAACCATATTAAATGTCAACAAAGATCATTAAAGATAGTAATAAGATCTTTTGGGCCATGATATAAATATACTCTATTAAAGGAAACATTTTGAACTCTCAGCGGGGGTCAATAAACATAAAAGTTAACATGCTTTGGCAACCAAGTTTTGCACTATAAAGTACCTTTAATAGAGAGTAACTAAAAAGCCAAAATATATCTTCATCTCTGATTTATTCCCACTTTTCCAGTCTCATATCACTTCCTTGACAGGGAATAAAATATTCTTTCCACCTCAATGTCAACTACCTAAGACTAAATATGAAATTAGAGATCTCTATTGGTTTTCATCAAAAAAATATATTTTTTCAACTGTTTTGTGGGAAAATGAACATTATCTTACTAGCTCTGCCAAGCAAATCTTTTGAGTTTTAAATTTTTATTTTATTTTTTAAGATTTCTTTTATTGTTTTTGACAGAGAGACAGAGAGAAGGAGGAGGGCCCAGAGCAATCCTCATAGTTGTACGTCATCAGTTTTAGACATAGTTTCATTTCACACAGGTGGGTGCAGGGCCGTGCAGGATGGGAACCAGGCTGGGGGGCCTCCCACATGGGAGGTACACCCCCACAAGCCAAGGGCTTCCTACATGGGAAGCTCGTCCTGGGGGGTGGGGGTGGGGACCAAATTGGGGGCCTCCCACATGGGAAGCACATGCCAGTTCAGCATATGGGTCAACATGGACTGGAGCTGGGACTTGATCCTTGGACCCTGTCCCTGAGGATGCAAGGCAAGTGCTCAACCTGCTGAGCCATCCTGGCATCCCCAGTTTAAAATTTTACCTTTCTTTTTTATTCTAATGTTGAATCCTACTTCCTCTTTTACTGTCTATTCCATTTTCCTAGTTATCAGCTCAGTTCAATATCTACCAGGAGTATCTACTACTACTATATCACAGTCACTATAGTCAATCCAACCCATATGCTAATTATCTCCTGCACTAGTTACTTCTCAAGTTATCAAAGTCTTTCCTGTCACTAAGAGTCATACTCACTTTCACCTACTGATACTAGCCTAAGAACACCACCTGGTGGTCAGCAACAGGAATTATCCTTTCTACCACCTCATTTCTTCCCCCTTTAGAGAACAGTATGACTGGTTTTCTGGTTTTGCTCACAGTTCAACTAATTCAACCTTAGAACTCTCCCTTTTATTTGAAAAGAGCAGGAAACCATTCTGCTGTGATTTACCATGAGGGCTGAGTCCCTCGTTTATAAACTCTCAGTAATTCACAAACTCTAAGACAACAAATTATTTGTTACTGATTAAGAATAGAAAAAATGGGTTTCTGAGAACTACTTTAATCATGAAATAGCAGGCAATGAGCTCTGGGTGCCTTTTCCAATTGTCTTGGCTGGGAAGTCCTTCAAGGCAGGCTCAGCCCCAATTCCACTTTATGGAGATACTGGCCACTAGGCCACTGGGGAAAGGAGTCTCAAGTTCCTACTGATCCTTCTACTTCTGAGGTGCCAGCCTGCAGGCAGAGAAAGCAGCTGAGGCAGTGTTGCATGGGACCTCCAGTGCAGGAGAAAGGTAACAGGTGGTGGTGCCTTTCCCTTGTCCTCTGCCCATAGCTACCCAATCCTGTTGCATGGAAAATCCACACGTAGCCCTGGAAACCATAATTCTATGAAATGTGGTTCAACCTATCTAGTGTGACATCCTAATATGTTGGGCTCTTAGCCACCAAAGAGTGGGAATTACCAGGAAGAATAATCCTACCTCCCCTTTTACCCTACCTGCCTGCCCCAAACCTCTCCTCTAATTTCCAGATTTAGCCAAAATATTTCTTCTGTCCATACTGCAAGTAACCCATAAAACTTCCCTAATTGCAGCCTCATGAAGGTAGACTGCTTTTTCTAAATTCACCTAACAAGAGGAAAATGATATAATGAGCTCTGAGGTGATAGTAACCTTAATAGAGAACTAGGATCACTAACCTCAAACTTTCCTTTAAGCTTCCATAGTTTGCACCTACCTTCTCATTTCACATTTCCCTCTAATTAATCTTATTTTTTCTTGGCAAAAAATAAAAAAGAAAGAAAAAAATCTCATTCACTGTTAATGTCTTATAAAATAAGGATAAATAGCATTGACTTATCTCACTATACAGTTCCCAGTGTAATTGTGAAATAATATATAATATTTCATCTAGATTTTGAAGGAATGTAATCTGGGGGATAGCTTTGGAATCAACAAACCATTTCTAACACTGAAATTCAAAATCACTTCTCCCATAGAAATAAACAATTGAATGTTATTTTGTAAGTTGGTTGGATACTATATAAGACAGTAACTTCTTAGCTCCCTAATATCTTAGCTGTTTTCTTCCTATTTATTCCATCTTGAACATAATTATTTTTAAAAAATCGAATATATTTTCAACACACAAACCCCCTTTTGAAAATCTATGAGGGCTCCTACATCCAATCACAATGTCAAAATTAGTTTTGCATTCATAATGCTAAATCAAAGACACAGCCCCCTTAACTGAAATTTTAAAAATCAGCTACATATCTATAATTGGCTACATACCTATAATCATACACTTTTCCAATCATCTCTCATTACTTCCTCTAAATATCTTACTAATCCTCATACTGTTTAGGCTCTAGGGTTCTATGTGAGATATAAATAAAGAATGCATGGTCCTAGCTCTCCAGGGGCTCACAATTGGGGTTATCTTTTGTTTCTTCTGCTTTTTTAATGCAAATCCCAGCTATTTTAAAACTTGAAATTTGCATAAATTGTGCTGTCTTATGATGGAGAAGATCTATGCTGACTGTGCCTCATGCTCCTCTAAGACATCCTCCATGGAGCATATTCTTTACAAAGCCCCTATCAATAACCTGACCCCATACTTAGCTCTCCTTTTTCTGAACTTCTACTGACCTTAATTTCAGTAACATCTAATTATATATTGTTTTCTATCAAAGCTTTTAACGTCTAAGAATGGGATATAAGTATGCTGTAGATGTTGATCACCTTAACCTTCCAGGTGGCCAAGAAAGGCCTACAGTGATGGTATCAACTACCTCACTGTGAACATGTCATCACTTGATCCTGCTGTGCTGTACCGATATTTTAATTTTCTATGTGTGCCATGAAAAAGATTGGGAAGTACAAGTTTAATATGAGGCATTTTCAAATTAGAAGTCACAAATATTATTTCGTACTACAACCTCTTCTTGAAATGGAAGGAGATAAAACCTAGACAATTTAATTTGTTTAAAGTCACACTGACATTTAATAAAAGAGGTAAAACAATATTAAAATCTAAAACTATAGGCACCTGGCTTCTGAACTTGATTATACTACACTACTTCTTTAATTGCCACTTATGCAAATCTTGCTACCCCAACAAGACTGCAGGTCTTTAAGAATAAGGCTCTAACATATTTATATTTAACTCGCTCACCTAAAACAGAGGTAGGCAAAGTATGGGCCATGGCTCAGATACTGTCCACCACAGCTAAACCCAGGCATGACAATTCATTTATATATTGTGGGTAGCTGCTTTCATGTTTCCATGCAGAGCTGAGTAGCTGAAAGAGATCAATCACATGGTCAAAAATATTTACTATTACTATTTACAGAAAAGGTTTGCAGATCCTTTACCGAAGATAATGCTAGGTCAAACAATCAGTTTTGAACAAATCTATGAACAAACACTGAGGGGGAAACATTTCTGATCCTATGGTGTTTTATAAAAGATGTAACAGAAGAGCATTTAAACTGAGATATCACCATCAAAGTTTTCAGTACACTTAACCAGGTTTGCACTTTTGTCTGTACAATTTTTACAGAGTCAAAGAACAAAGTTGGCAAGAGCACTAAAGATCAGGCAGTTACGTGACTTGCCTAAAATCACTCAGCAAGTCAAATCCAGGACAAAAGCCTTTTTTAAAAAAAAACTGGGGGAGAAGCGGGGATGGCTTAGTGGGTTAAGTGCTCACTTTGCAGCACCCGGGACCGAGGATCGAATCCTGACCCCGGCCTGTGTGGAACCATATGCTGAACTGGGAAGTTCCCCCAGTTCAGTTCTCTCTCTGTCTTTGTCTCTGTATCTCTCTCTCTGTCAATAAATACATAAACAAACAAACAAAACAATAAATAAATCAATAAAACGATAAACAAAACAATAAATAAATAAAACAACAAATCAACCAATCAATCAATCAAACAATAAAATAAATCAATCAATAAAACAATAAACAAATAAAACAATAAATAAATAAACAAATAAAACAATAAATAAATAAAACAATAAATAATAAATAAATAAAACAATAAAACAATAAATAAATAAATAAATAAAACTTAAAGGGGAAAGCTGGGATGGCTCAGTGGGTTAAGCGCTCGCTTTGAAGCCCAGAGGACCAAGGATCGAGTCCCGGCCCCGGCCCATGCGGACCCACATGCTGAAATGAGGTGTGCCCCCAGTTCAGTTCTTGCCGGGACCTATGTGGGAGGCTCCCAGCCCAGTTCCTGCCCTGCACAGCCCTGCGCCCACCTGTGGAGTGAAACTATATGGAAAGCTAATGTCAACTGTGGAGACTGCTCTGGGCCCTCCCCCTTCTCTCTGTCTCTCTCTGTCTCTATTTCTCTCTGTCAAAAATCAATAAAATAAATCTCAAAAAAACAAACAAACCTGTTTTGGCCATTTTGAGCCACCTCCTCTTTCTCCAAGCCCACTTTCACCTCTTGGAAGAGTACTTTCTCCACTTTTATGATCAATAAACTTTTCTTTCACCAATGTAAGATAGATAGATAGATAAGGTAGGTAGATAGGTAAGTAAGTAAGTAAATAAATAAACATTAATTAATTAATTTTTAAAACCGTTTTTCGGGGATGCTGGGTTGGCTCAGTGGGTTGAGCGCTCACCTTGCAGCCCTGGGGACCAAGGATTGAGTCTTAGCACTGGCCTATGTGGACCCATATGCTGAACTGGGGTGTGCTTCCCATGAGGGAGGTCCCCAGTTCAGTTCTCACCTCCTGGTTTGGCCCCTGGCTCGAGGGGGTGTGCCTCCAATGCAGGAGGCCCCCAACCCAGTTCCCACCCTGCACAGCTCCCGCCTACCTGTATGGAACAAAACCATGTCTAAAACTGATGACATACAACTATGGAGACTGCTCTGGGCCCTCCCCCTTCTCTTTGTCTCTGTCAAAAACAATAAAATCTTTAAAAATACTGCTAATGACTATATCAATCTGTCTTCGTGAACTTAAAGATTATTTTTTAAATAATGCAATTTGACCATATATATGGCATCTATTTATTAAATACATATATATTTACTCTAAGAAATGAAAACATTTCAATACAAGTACTGGAGCAGGCTGGATGTGTGAATAAGATTTTTCTGGTAAAATGACTGATATTATTAAATCTGAAAAGGAAGGAAATGTAGATCCTTTGTGTTCAACATGCCATAATTGTTTCAACCAAGTCCCACGTTCATCATTAGGTCAAATCCATACTTTGCACATAGTAGGCACAAATAAATATTTGCCAAATCTAAGTTTTCTTTAAAAAAGAAACCTAGCTTAAGAGCCAAGAACATCTTTAAAAACTAGACTGGTTATGTAGCAGATGGCTAAGGCAGAAGCAGGTAGCTTTCAAACACAATGGATACACTGAAAAAAATCAACTGAACATTTGCCTTAGGGTTTGTATGTGCATGGATACATGCACACTTAAGTCTATGAGAATGCTATAACTTACACAGGACAAAAATATCAATGTACTTAAATGTTTATCACCACTATTAAAACATTTTTATCCTCGGATCTTTGAGTTAAGAAAGAACATATAGGGGAAGCCGGGATGGCTCAGTGGGTTAGGCGCTCATTTTGCAGCACCGGGGACCAAGGATCGAATCCCGGCCCTGGCCCATGCGGAGCCATGTGCTGGGTTGGGGGTTCCCCCAGTTCGGTTCTCTCTCTGTCTCTGTATCTCTGTATCTCTCTCTCTCTGTCAAAAACAATAAAAAAAAAAAATTAAAAGAAAGCACATATAAAGATATAAAAACAGAGGTGCCACTATTTAGACTTCAAAACAATCTTACATACTAGGAAATAGCAGAGTTCTCCAGACTAATCTCCACTTAACCAACTTGACATATCATTCTTAAATTCTGTTTTCTCTGAAAGACATGCAGACTCCATGCCCAAAGGATAATCAATGTTCATGACTAGTACCTCCACATGCATATTGCTCCCACATCAGTCTGTTAGTTATACTCATTATAATTAAATAGTTTAAGTACTATCAGATATGAGTACAAAAAGAGCTATTGTTTCTATGAAAACTAAGTTACCTGCTTTGGAAAGACTCAATAAAGGCAAGATGCTTTAAAAAAAAAAAAAAGAATTTATGGTGAGCACAATATATCAAGAAATTATTAAAATCTAAGATTCTGTTTCAAACTGCTTCACAAGGATCATTAATCATTAGGTTATCACTCTGCTTCAGAAAAAGTAAAACTAGAAACTGCAGTATATTTATATTTATATCTTAAAATGTAAGGCCTTGGTTTTAAGTTAAATAAAATATTCAAAGTATGCATGTTTCAGTTTTTCATAATAAAAACTTTGACTTTTTGATTAATTGACAAACTATTTGATCCCAATTATGCTGGCTAAGAAGGTAAGTACAGGGGAAGCCGGCATGACTCAGTGGGTTAAGCGCTCACTTTGCAGCGCCGGGGACCAGGGATCGAATCCCAGCCCCGGCCCGTGCGGAACCATATGCTGAACTGGGAGCTCCCCTAGTTCAGTTCTCTCTCTGTCTCTGTCTCTGTATCTCTCTCTGTCTCTGTCAAAAAAATAAATAAATAAATAAATAAAAATATTTAAGAAGTACAGTACTTAGGTTTTAGCAATGAAGCTAAGCTAACAGAGAATATAATATAAATGTTTCTAAGAAGCAAATGAAAACTTAGTGTATTCTATATCTAAACATGTCAAATTTTATAAATCAGAATTATCTCCCAGACTGGTGATTACAAATAAAAATAATTTATTAAAACTATAAGAAGTCAGATATTCAGATTTAATGTAATTAAACAAATAGCAAACTTTGGGTAAATAACTATTCTTCTAATTCTTTTTTTTTTTTAATATTTTTATTTATTTTTATTTTTGACAGAGAGAAAGAGAGAGATACAGAGACAGAGATAGATAGAGAACTGAACTGGGGGAGCTCCCAGTTCAGCACATGGTTCTGCATGGGCCGGGGCTGGGATGTGATCCCCGGTCCCCGGCGCTGCAAAGTGAGAACTTAACCCACTGAGCCATCCTGGCTTTCCCAATTCTTCTAATTCTTAAGAGCTCTATGAAATCAGTTAAAAGACTAAAAAAAATTCACATCAATCCTTAGAAATAATCTTTTTTAAGTCACTAGCCAATCTTTATAAACTATATAAAAATGCTGCCAGAAATTTTTTCATGTCATTAGAGAACCATAAATTAAAACCCCATTCAAAAGTTTAGTGGTTACTGAGGGTAAAGGGGAAACTGGGTGGCAAAGCGGAGGGGGGTGAGGAGGGAGTAGGAAGAGGGCATCAAATATACCGTGATGGAAAGAGAGCTGATTCTGGGTGGTGTGCACATAATTCAATGCATAGATAATGTGATGTAGAATTGTACACCTGGAAATTGTGTAATCGTTACTAACCAATGTTACCCCAATAAACTTAACAATAAAAAAAGGCAAATAAGGGAAGCTGGGATGACTCAGCGAGTTAAGTGCTTGCTTTGCAGCCCTGGAGCCCGAGGATCAAATCCTGGGCTGGGCCCATGTGGACCCATATGTTGAGCTGGGGTGTGCCCCCAGTTCAGTTCTTGCCGGGGCCTATGCAGGAGGCTCTCAGCCCAGTTCCTGCCCTGCGCAGCCCTGTGCCCACCTGTGGAGTGAAACTATGTGGAAAACTAATGTTGTCAACTATGGAGACTGCTCTGGGCCCTCCCCATTCTCTCTGTCTCAATCTCTGTCAAAAAAAAAAGCAAATAAAAAATAAAAAGAGCCCAATGTAATACCACTACACACACATTAGAATGGCTAAGTTTAAACATAATGTCACCACCAAATACTGGTGAGGATATGAGGAAACTAAAATTTTCAGACACTGCTGACAGAAAAGCATTGGTAGTCACTTTATAAGGTGAGCATATATTGTGATTAGTATATATTTATTTAGTTTTTGTTCCAGACTCCTGGCAAAAAGCTCCTAAAACCCTGTGGCTCTGGAAAGTACAGGTAAGAATATCTTTTATAAGCTAATGAGATGTCTGGTGACCCTTAGATAGCTGCAGGATGGGTGCTAGTCTTCCCTGAGAAAGACCAAGGAATGATTAAGAGGTTAAATTTTCATCATCTTCAGGGGAAGCCGGGATGGCTCAGTGGGTTAAGCTCTCACTTTGCATCCCTGGGACCAAGAATCAAATCCCAGCCCCGGCCCGTGCGGACCCACGTGCTGAACTGGGGAGTGCCACTGGTTCAGTTCTCACCGGGGCGAGACCCTGGCCCAGTTCCTGCCCTGTGCAGCCCCGTGCCCACCTGTGGAACGAAACTATGTGAAAAAACCAATGATGTACAACTGCGGAGACTGTTCTGGGCCCTCCCACTTCTCTCTATCTCTGTCTCTGTATCTCTGTCAAAAATAATAAAAAAATCTTTTTTTTTTTTCATCATCTTCACCTCCCAAACTTCTGGGAATGGAGAGAGGTTTTGGAAATTTGAGCTAATCACCAGTGGTCAATGATTTAATCAATCGTGCCTGTATAATGAAGCTGCCACATACACACACAAACCTAAATGGCAGGGTTTGTGCACACATGTGCTAGGTATGCCTAGAGAGGACATGGAAGTTCTATATCACCACACTGCCCTCCCCCACATTCCTTGCCCTATGTATCTCTTCCATTTGGCTGTTCCTGAGATGTATCCTTTATAATAAACCACTAAACATAACTAAGGGATTTCCTGAGTTCTGTGAGCCATTCAAGCAAATTACTGAACCTGAGGAGGGAATGGTGGGAACATCTGATTTATAGCTAGTTAGTCAGAAGTACATGTGGCAATCTGGGACTCGCAACTAATGTCTGAAGTGAGGGCAGTCTTGTGGGACTGTTTTTAGCCTGTGGGGTCTATGTTACCTCCAGGTAGTTACTGTCAGAACTGAATTGAATTGTAGAACACAGAGTAGGTGTCACAACTGGTTGTTGGTGTGGAAAAAACCAACACATCTGATGTCAAAAGTGTAAAAACAGTGCAGATACATTTACCCTATAACTCAAAGAAATTAAAACATATCTGTAAAACCCATATACAAAACTTCATAGCAATTCAATTCATAATAGCCAGAAAACAAAAATGATCCAAACATCCATCAACTGGTGAAGAGATAAACAAATAGATACATATGAAATATTACTCATTGATAAAAAGGAACAATGTAACAACACAAGTGAATCTCCAAAGTATTATGCTAAGTGAAAAAAGGCAAACACAAAAGACTATACTGTATGAGCCCATAAATATGTTAAATTCTAGGGATGCTGGGGTAGCTCAACAGGTTGAACACGTGCCTTGCAACTATAAGATCTGAGGATAGAATCCCAGGACAAGCCCATGCAAACCCACATGCTGAACTGAGGTGAGCCTCCCATGTGGAAGGCCCTCAGTTTGGTTCCCATCCCACATCTGCCTGTGTGGAATAAAACTATGTCATAACTATGATGTACAACTATGGAGATGCTCTGGGCCCTCCCTCTTGTCTCTATTTCTCAAACAATAAATAAATCTTAAAAAAAAATTTTTCTAGAAAAGGCAAAACAATAGTTGTAAGAACACAAACAAATGGTTGCCAGGGATCAAAGGGGGATGGGGGGAGAAAAGACGACTGACCGCAGCAAAGGGCATCAGAAATCATTCTGGGGTTACATTTAAAATTGGTGAATTTTATTGTAAATACAGGTCAATAAAATTGACACCATTAAAGAAACAATTTTATGAAAAAAATTCTCTTAGCTCTTTCTATAGTTTCCCAAAATAAACTATATAAATGCATAACATTTGTTTTATTTTATACTTTTCCTTTTTAACATAAAACTCTGTAATTCAAGAATCATTAGTAATACATTTCTTAATGTTCTTTGCTACAGATTAAGACAAATTATATATAATAGTTTCATTGTTAGTTTTTATTGCAAACTACATTGTGCAGTCCATGACCAAATGCCATTTTATTTCAAAGATAACTATTATGCACCTAAATATATGATAATCTTCCTCATTTATACTTAAAAATTTTAATGATATGAATTGTTATTCTGATGATTCTATTACTGCCAGGTTTAATTTCTTTAAGTGACTTACTGTCCATTACCTGCTTGGTTTTAATGTCACAATTAGGTAGGTGAGGTTTTACATTTCCAGACTAAATATCCAGTAAAATAAACTTTTACTGTGCCAGAAGCAACACACAATGAAAGTGACTATCGTAAAAACCTTAAAGAATACACAAAAGTAAGCCAAATAATAAGCAAGATGGTGCCTGATGGGGCAGGCCTGGCCCACAAATGTGTGTGTTCTGTGTGGCTGTGTAAAATGTTAAAAATCAAAAGATTATATCTAAGCTTTCCAGTTTCTCTTGACAAGACTGGGTTCATAGTCATAAATTACAACAATCAGGAAAAGTTAAGAAGACATTGTCCCTTTAGACAGGGCATTATACTCTTCAGTTTCTCCAAGCACCATAAACACAAGTTCACTCATTTTCACGACCTGTCTGGCTACAGGTACCTGAGTTTTCAAACCCTAGCACAACTATTTCTATATGCTGCAACTAACCTTAACTGAAAAGTGAAATGAAAGTTACATGGAAGGACTTTCCCTTAAATTTGTTATGCCTAGTTCTCCCATCCACACAGCCCACACCCCCACAAAAAAAACCTGTTTAAGAGTAAATTAAAAGAATATATGTGCTCTAACGCTGAAAGTAAAATGTACATGGAATGCTGATGTGGCACACTGTATATGAAAATTATAAGCAACTTAGTGTATTTCCTCATTAAGCACAAACCCAGATTCTAGAACTTTATTCATTACCTTCATTAACATAATAAAGCCAATTCATATGCAAAACCAAAGTTACAACAACAAAGAGAAAAGATTCTTTGTTCCTCTACTATAAAACTGAGACTTTTGGGAAACCTGGATGGCTCAGCCGGCTGAACACTCGCTTTGCATCACCCCCCCCCCCCCCACCAAGAGAGACCGAGGATCGAATCCCAGCCCCAGCCCAGGCAGACCCATGTGCCCAGTTCCTGCCCTGCACAACCCCACACCCACCTGTGGAATGAAACTATATGAAAAACTAATGCTGTCAACTATGGAGACTGCTCTGGGCCCTCCCCCTTCTCAATGTCTCTCTCTTGTCTGTCTCTCTCTGTGTCAAAAAACAATAAAAATAAATCTTAAAAACAAAAAACAAAAACCCCCAAGACTTTCAATACAGAAAGAACCCATAAAGTATACTGAAGGTTTTAGCAAAAGGGTACAACAAACAAAATATAGCAATATGTTAGGAAGCAAAAAGGAATTATAAGCATGCATTCATTTGCTGCAATAATTATTATTCATCTTTATTTAATGAAAATGGAAACTATCTTTTACCACAACTTTGAGATATCTCTTTTTAGTTCCCCAAGAAAAGTATAGAGGATCCTAGACACAAAGAACAGTAAATTAAATGAGTAAGAAAGTAACAGACTTACCCGCTCTGCAGTTGCCTCATCCCCTGGTAGACACACAGCAGCAGCAGCAGCAGCACAAGCTATTTCCATAACAGCAGAGCTGGTAGGAGCATCAGTAGTAGATGAAGACCTGGGTCGGCCAGACTGCATAACAGTTGCCATCTCCTGGCCAGACTTTCTGTTGATTTGGGGGCTTCCCTTTGGGGCCTCTGGTTTGCCCCGCCTACTATGCAAGCTTGTCCCTCTCTTCATCTTGGGTGGCACTCGGATCTGTTGCAGGACACGATTCAGAGCTGTGGGGTGGGTGGGGACACCATCAATCTCAGCACACGCATTCTGGCTTTCCAGATCCATTTCAGGTTCTGGATCTGCCTGAATTTGTTGAACATCGTGTGGAGACACTGATGACCTCCTGCGCTGGTGCTGGAAGAGATGCTTCAAGCCTTGGCCAATCACATTAATGTTCTCCAAAGCATTGTGGGTCATTTTAGACAACTTTTGTTCTGATTCTGTTTGCTTTCTGGCCTCTGCATCTTGGGATTTGCCTCCAGGATCAGGGTCCTCATATAACTGTTCACTGCCCGAAGGCTCCATCAGTAGACTTAATATATTTATTTGCAAACTCAAAAAATTTTAAACACACCAACACTGTCAAGTTAGGCAGGCATTTGCTTCAATAGTAACTACACATACAGCTGTGAGACGGAGACTTCATGCCTATCTAATGTTTAAAACAAAAAACAAAAACAAACAAACAAAAAAAGAACCTCATATTATAAATCCATGCAGAAACTCCAGTTTGTTAAAGACAAAAGAAAAACATGCCACTAGCCAAACAAATAGGCACTATCATTAAGCAATCTTTAATCATAAGATTAAAAGACAGTTTTCTAGATAGTGGGTAATGATTATTTTCTAGAAGAGGAGCAAAAAGATCAGAAACAAGTACATAGGGAATGAAAACAGCAATGTTTTTTTTTAAAGAAAT
>PVKE010005720.1:18378-30329 GCA_004027555.1 Craseonycteris thonglongyai
AAAAAAAAAAAAAAAAAAAAAAAAAAAAAAAAAAAAAAAAAAAAAAAAAAAAAAAAAAAAAAAAAAAAAAAAAAAAAAAAAAGAAATCCCTACAAGTTTCAATATATGAAGAATTGAATACTAGAGGAGTCATCTTGGAATGGAAACCATAATAGTAGACAAATAGCCACTACTTTGAAAATCAGGAGAGAACAGACCATTAGTATGTATAGTCTTGCTGAGGCAATTTATAATTCCTCTCACTCATAACCATAGTTAATTATCCATATGCTGAAACTTAGTAGAGTAAAATCAAACAGTAATAATGAGAAGTGGATATCCCAACCTAACTGTATATGGATTTTAATGGAAAAGAGGAATTTCCTGTTACCATTCATATTCATCAAGGCCACTGGTAACTACGAGAGACAAGTTTGCTTTTTAAGAAAATAGAAAAATCTTGTAAGGTGAATTTTAGTGTCTGTTGAAGCACAAATAATACTTCTGGTAGCATGAGTTAATTAATGATCCAAGATAGTCTGTCTATAAAAAGAATACAGCTTTGTTTAGTACCAGCTATCAAGAAGAGGTTCTAAAAAATCCCTTTCTCTGAATAGTACTGTATTATCCCTGACACAAGCTTCCCATATACCCACACAATTTCAAAAGGAGTAATTGGTATATGACAAAAGAGTAGAGAAAAAGAAAGGTCAAATAGCAACCACACACCAATATTAAAATCAGGAAATTAAAAGGAAGCTGAAACTAAGAAATGTAAGGTCAGCACAACTGCCATGACTATGGGGAAATCACATGCAAAAAAAGAGGAGAGGAAATGGTAGGCATGAGATTTTTCATAATATAAAGTGTTTATTTTTATATTGAGTTTCTGCAAATATGAAGCTGTCCAGAAAAAAAATACAGCCATAAATACCTCTATTTTCTGTATTGCATGGCTGGATACTTTCTGGACAGCCCTCATATATAAAATAAATTGCATTAATGCAGAGAACCTGTTAAAGAGGACAAAATCTAGTGTAGGAAGAAGTTTGTTATTTCCTATTTTCCTTCAACTTTCTGTTCATGGGGCTTTAAAACTCCCTACAATACCAAGCACTTTGAACAGCCTAAGTTACTATCAATGAAGCATAATGGTGGTATGTTCTGGGAAATGAGGGCTTCTTTCAACAAGTACCGTAGCAATCTAGAAGGCATAAATTAGCTGGATGTAAGAGTTCTTGTGAACTCAAGTCTTCTAGGGTTCAGAGAGACAGAAAGCAAACCCACTAGTTTTCGTCCTGGTAACTACTCTCAGAAAACCTTCTTACCATGTATAATGGGTACTGTCATTATGGTTCTGTTGTCCATAATCTTTCATGCATATTTCCCCATCTCCTGACCTCTTAATGACTCAGAAGCATAAAGAATGTGACAGAGTAAAAAACATTTGTCTAACTAATATCTTCCTCTTTCTAAATATCATAAAATTCTTTGCTCCCAAACTAGGAAAACGAGTAGAGGCCATGAGAATAGGAAATTTCAATGCCTTTCACTCAGTTTCTTTGCGGCCACAATGAAAAAATCTTGAACACACCACTGGGGCTCTTACCCTTTTCCTGATTAGGCACTACTTTTGTCTTTTCCCTCTGAGAAGGCAAGAAACTCTGAATCCTTATTAAAGATTGTTTTACCTTCTACTGGAATTTTCTGGACTTCCTTGTGGGAAAAAAATGTTACCATAGTATAATGTATTTCATTATCCTCACCTTCTCTCATAAGTCTGTAAGGCAGAGTATTAGTTAAGTGAATTATTTCCATTCGGCAAAGCATTGAGATCCTCAGAGAAAATTTTCCAAAATAATCCAGTAACACTATATATACCAACTAATCTCTTGTACTGGGCTCTTTAGACCCTGAGACGATGGAAGAATGTGAAAGCAACAGGTTGATAATGAAGAAGTAATTTCCTTATTTATATTTCATTACTTAATAATACAACTGATTTTCTTGTTGTTTTTGGGAATAAAATATATAAAATAAGTTTCTCCCACTAGAGTAAAAGATACCATGAATAAAGAAATGGTGTCAAGGTTAGTTGGAAAATCAAATGACCTACTTGTCTCATATGTAAAGGTATTAGGAATTTATTACTCAGTAAATTTGTTTCTTTGGGCAGTGTTATAAACTAATCAAGTGGCTATCTGCTTCCCCCCCTTTTTATTTTTAATAAAAAATATGGTACATTTTATATCAGTAACTTCATTTGAGGTTTCACTAGCATTTGAATATCATTTATTTTCATATAATTTGAGATGATGAATTATTACAAGGAAATGCCAACATTCCCAGGAAAACCTAGAAATGGTGTCAATTCCAAGCTAAAGCATGCATAGGATATCTACACGGCTGTAAAGATTATGTAATAGAACAGTAATGAATTATGGGATTTCTAAAGGCAAGACAGAACCATACTAACTAGCAAAGGTTACCTAACATAGTACCCAAAATTGTGCTTTATACATCAAATGGTAAGATAAGAATTTTGAAAAACAACCTATTGCATTAACAATAAAATGTAATCTGGTACTTACACTTGTAGCTATCATTTACATTATTGCAATGATAGCAACAAAAAACAAAAAATATGGTAAAAATTTTGAAGCTTGTTAAAATTTTCTGTAGGCCAACAGAAAATCTTTAAGGCCACCTTTCAATATAAGCCAAATATTAAGGAAGGTCAAATGCTGTACCAAAAATACCAGACAGTAATGTAATAATTAACTCTATAAAATCGCTGACAATAAGAATGCAAGCACTAAAGATACTCAATAATGGCAACATTTTTTAGGATTCATCTCTATTATCTTCTGTAAGACAGTAAAATTCAAATAAATAATAACTGTTGCTCAGTTTCTAAAATTCCTCAAATAACTATATTGAGATCCCTGGTTTAACAAGTTTCAACTGCAAAGCTAAATGTGCTTTTGTAAGAAGAAAATTTTGGCTTTTCTTCTATTCACTTAGCTTCTCTGAAAAGTAAAGTTGTTATAAGTAAACCAGAGGAAATGGGTAAAGAGATAAGGAAACAGAGAACATGGTGGAAAGGGGGTAGGGAGGAGGATTGAAAAGTGGGGAAAAGAGGAGGAATAGGTAGCCACGTACAGACCAGGAATTTCAGTTAATTTTGTTAAATTCTCAGAATTTTAAACTATTTTTCTACAACAGTTTTGCCAAAGACATAATACACCATTAGTTCATATTCAAGAAATTAGTTGTTCTGAATTAGTATCAGAAATATGTTTAAAACTTTTGTTCTAAAATATGTCAAATGTTTAGAAGGGTGCTTTAAAAAAATATTCCAAATTATACACAATTCTTTTTTTTCCTTTTTCTTTACAACTTTTTTTTTCTTGATAGATATGGTGACCAAAGCTTTTTGGTTTATCTATGAACCAAGTTATTTCACTGACTACAAAGAGTTGGATACTTGCCTTTATCACTCTTCTTCAAACACTTCTAAGGTACACAGGAATCCTTTTAGAAAAAGCTAAAAAGCAAACATAAAGAATTACAAAGTGAGAAACTCAGAAGGGTGAACTTATCTATTATATATACATAAAATGTTAACATTTATCTTTTACTAGTAGAAATAGGGTAATTTTTTCCCAGTATTTTCTACATTCTCAAAAATGTAATGAAAAAAATTATAATGAAGAAAGGAGGTATTTTGGGGGGGGGAATTAACTTGTCAGTACTTAAAAGGAAAGTGATACATATCATAAGTAACAATAAATATTTTTATATTATGATATAAAATTAGAAATGAATATTCCATTAATTCTAATATTAAAATAACATGAAATGCAAAACAAGTACACGAAAACAACACAATCTTATAAGCAAATATTTTTTCAGTAGCTTCCAATTCTGTATCTGTAATTTTACATTTAAAAGCAACTCTAAAAACTACACCTGCCATGTACAATTGAGAAACAAGATGCACCAAAATTGAAATTTTCTTGGAAAACTAGCATCTGATAGCCATTACCAGAGACGCAATTTGATTAGACTAGTATTGTGTGGTCATCTGCTAAGTGCTCAACATTACATAGATCAAGTAAAGCATATTATCCTGCCCTCACAGAACTCACAATCTAGGTTAGAAAGCAAGATTTACATACTTGAAAATTGAAACAGCACAAAACAACAGAATTAAGTGCTAAAATGTGTTTGGAAAACTACAAGTACCATCAGAAGTCAGGAAGATCAGTTAGAATTAGATTTGTTTGAGAAAATTTCATGAAGGAGAAAGAGGCTTTAACTGAGCTTTGAAGTATGAGTTAATGAATGAATAAGCAGGAAGATACAAACCAAGACTTCCAGCTTAGAGAACAGTAAATGCAGTATGTTTGGGGCTAGTAAAGAGGCCTGATGATTGTACTGGTGGATGGATACACATCTGAGTCATCTGGAGAACTAGGTGGCTGGTGGGCAGATGTGAGAGAGGACTTTCTATCAAATCACCTTTAAATCTTTTGAATTTTGAACCTTATGACTATATTATATATTGAACAAATAAACTTACATAATTCAAAAAAGAAAATAAATGCTTTAATCTCTAGGGTAAATATTTAAAAAATGGTAAGAGTATATAACTACTATGCTAATAGAAAGAAAAAACAGAATTTAAATACCCAAATAAATGCAAAAAACAAGAGAAAGCAAGATCACAAATAAGGAGAACATATAAAAAACCAAGTGTGCGGAGTCCAGAATAGCTCACAGGCTGAGTGCTTGCCTTGCAACCACAGGTCTGGGGATCAAATCCCAACCCCAACCCATGAAAACCCATACGCTAAACTGTGGTGCAACTGGTAACCACCAGGATGGCAGCGAAGGTTCTCGCTTCTCATGTGGGAGGCTCCCAGTTGGGTTCTTGCCCCATGCAGCTCCACATCCACCTGTGTGGAATGAAATCATGTCACAACCAATGATGTACAACTATGGAGACTGTTCTGGGCCCTTCCCCCTTCTCTTACCTCCTCTCAAACAATAAAATAAACCTTAAAAAAAAAATTTAAAAAAAGATGGCAATGTAAACCCAAATATTCCAGTGATTACATTAAATATAACTATATCAAAAGACAAAAATTATCATTAAATAAAAAATAAAATTAAACTATTACGCTGCTTATAAGAATCACACATAAAATATATGAGGACAGTTAAAAATAAAAATGATAGAAAAGGTAATACAAACTAAAAGTTGTTCGAGCTCTATTAATAGTACTCAAAGTAGACTTCAATGCAAAAAGTATTAATAGATATAATTCATAGGATAAAATGTGTAATTCATCAGTAAGATTTAAAATTTGTATGCATGTAATTACATAGCCTCCAAATATATAAAGCAAAACTTAGCAGAATTACAAGTGAAAAATACCCATAATCATAACAGGGAAATGTATAACACATTCTCTTAACAGTTAACAGAATAAAAAGGGGTAAAAAGATAAAAATATAGATCTGAATAACATGATTAACAAATTGGACCTAAATAGACATTTATATAACACAGCACCCAGTACTCTACCAAGTACAAAGAGATCATTTACAAAAATTGATCATATACTGAGTTTAAGGCAAATCTCACAAGTTATTCTCTGACCACAATGTGGATTCCTAAGGTTTATAGAGGGTGGAGAGAATCACTCTTTCCACCCCCATTTTCTCATAATGCAACCTCTAGGCAATATAGCAGGGATTCAGCAATACAGAGGCACACACAAGCACCTAAAACCCTGAAAGAGGAAAAGACTTGGAAAAGTGTAAGACCTTGAAGAAATTGAAAAAGACACAAATAAATGGAAGTATATACGGTGCTCATGGATAGGAACAATTAACATCGTTAAAATATCCATACTACCCAAAACAATCTATAGATTCAATGTGATCCTTATCAAAATATCAATGGCTTTTTTCAGAGAACTAGAACAAATAATCCTAAAACTTATATGGAAGCATAAAAGACTCCAAATAGCCACAGCAATCTTGAGAAAGAACAACAAAGTTGGAGGTATCACAATACCTGATATTAAACTATACTACAAGGCTATAGTAGTCAAAACAGCATGGTATTAGCATAAAAACAGACATAGATCAATGGAACAGAGAGTCCAGAAATAAACCCACACCAATGAGGTCAATTAATCTATGACAAAGGAGGCTAGAATATACAAAGAGGTAAAGACAGTCTATTCAATAAATGATGTTGTGGAAACTGAACAGATATGTACAAAAAATAAAACTATACCTTCTTACATATATACAATAAGGGATGCTGGGATAACTCAGAGGTTGAGCGTCTGTCTCATAATTGCCAGGTACGGGTCTCAATTCCTGGGTCCAATTCATGCAAACCCATATGCTGAACTGTGGCACTGCTGGTAACCGCCAGGATGCCTTGGTGGCAAAGGTTCTTGCCTCCCATGCAGGAGGCCCCTGGTTCAGTTCCCACCCCACACAGCCCCACATCCACCTGTGTGGCATGAAACCATATCTCAACTAATGATATACAACTATGGAGACTGCTCTGGGCTCTCTCTCACACCTTCTCTCAAATAAAATAAATCTTAAAAATAAAAAAGCTCATTACAGGTAATAAAACTTGGATTCATCATTATGACCCTGAGAACAAAAGGCATTCTATGGAATACTGCCATAAGGATTACCTCAGCTGAAAAAATTCAAAATTCAAGTCTCAGCTGAGAAGGTCATGTCAACTGTTTTTTTGTGGGGTTTTTTTTTGGTCTGAGCACTCATTTCAATATACACTGGGTAAAAAATGTAAGCATCTGTGTGTGCAAGGTAAAAAATGATGGAAGATGTCATGTGACTATACAGAACCAATGATAGCCAGATATGTCAAACTTAACAAAAAATATTACAGTGGAGGCAAATTTATCAGCCTGCCCCTGTACATCATTTCACTTAAAATCAAAGTCACAGTTTCCAAGAACCTATCCATGATATTAAGTGAGGACTTATTCTGCTTAACTTGATCTCTGAAGTGTGGATATAAGTATTTCCTACCCCACTGGGTTACTGTAAAGAATAAAGGAGACAATGTAGGCATAGAAAGCACTTCAAAGACTTATTTTTATTGTTTTTGAGAGAGACAGACAGAGAGAAGGGGGAGGGCCCAGAGCAGTCTCCATAGTTGCAGGTCATTAGTTTTCTACATAGCTTCATTCCACAGGTGGGTGCAGGGCTGTGCAGGGCAGGAACCGAGCTGGGGACTCCCGCATGGGAGGCACGCCCCCGTGAAAACTGAACTGGGGACACACCCCAGTTTAGCATATGGGTCTGCACAGGCCAGGCTTCAATCCTTGGGCCCTGGGGCTGCAAGACGAGCGCTCAACCCGCTGAGCCATCCTGGCATCCCTAGAAAGCACTTTGTGCCTGGCATGAAGTACCGTAAGAGAACACTCAATAAATGTTAGCTGCTATTATTTTTTTTAAGATTTGTTTGAGAAGAAGGTGAAAGAAAGAGAAAGAGAGAGAGAGAGAGAGAGAGAGAGAGAGAGAGAGAGAGAGAGAGAAGGGGGAGAGGGCCCAGAGCAGTCTCCATAGTTGTACATTATTAGTTGTGACATGATTTCATTCCACACAGGTGGATGTGGGGCCGCAAAAACGGGAACCGAACCTGGGGGCCTCTCACTTGGGAGGCAAGAACCTTTGCTGCCATGACATTCCAGTAGTTACCAGTTTTGCTGAAGTTCAGTAGATGGGTTTGCATGGGCCAGGGCCGAGAATCCAACCCCAGACCTCACAATTGTGAGGCAAGCGCTCAACGGTTGAGCTATCCTGGCATTCCCACTGCTATTATTTTTTTACTACTGTCAAACGTATACCATATAATGGATCATAAATTTAACAGAGTATGATTTGGAAGGATTATATTTAATACATACAAAGGCTGTCTGGAAAATATCCAGCTACATAATAATATAAAAAATAGAGTCATTTGTAGGTAGATTTTTTCCTAGACAGCCCTCATATATACACACATATTAAAAAATATATGCACACCCAAAATCATGCATGTGTATCCATTAGAAAGGATTATATTTAATACAAAATTACAAATTCTATTCTAGTTAACACTTTACTGAAATGTTGGCACAGCTTTCTTAAAGATAGATGTAAAATCAGTAAGAATCTAAATCCTGATAGAAAAAAATGTGGAAGGATAGTACCTGATCGATTCATGTTCTTCTACTGTAACTGTTCAAATATGGAATGTCCTACTCTTTTGTCTATTCTTTCTCACAATTCAATTCAACAAATGTTTGAGTGCTTTAAAAATGCAAGACATTGTTATAACCTAACTGAATCAATAAAAATTACAAAAGAACCCTACTCTTTCCTGAAACCAGGAAAACTTACTTTATAACTAACAAACTATTAATATCTACTTAGAAAAAGAACAGCAATATCTACTTAGGTAGAGTTAAGATGTAGACATTTAATTTCACATTTTATCTTCCTATCACATGAAGTACCTTCCATGAAATAATTTGCATCTAAAGTACTAGCATTTGCTGCTGAGATGAGCAGAGGTTTAATCACTGGACAGCACTCACAGAAAATTAAACCAGTGAACCTAAGACATATTCAACAGTGAGGTTTCCTGGGTATTTTGTTGTTGTTTTTCCCCTCCCCAAGCAATCTATACAACAATTTTCTAAACTATATTCATAATACCTGTACATTCATTCCCAGGATTACTACTCAGAGCACATAAATAAAGCACTGCACAGCCAGAGTGGACCAAACATGTTCTGACAGATCCAGGCCAAACAATTGCAAAGCTTCTGAATATGCACTCCTACAGAACTATATAGCACCAGCATTTCATGCTAACGTATGTTCCTTTCCTTCCTGTAGACCTAGTTCTGACTTTTGAGACTAGAAAAATAAAGCTCTCAGTTGAGAAGATCAAATTTCCAATAAGATAAATTTTAAAAGATTGTCATGTATGTATAAGGGCTGTCTGGGTAAAAAAATCCAGCCATTGTCAATATAACAAGTACAGTTATATGACTGGATACTTTCCCAACAGCCCTGGTATATTCCTCAAACAACTGAACAGAAATGAAGGCAACTTAGTTATAAAGGACAATACAACAAAAACTCCATATATTTTAATATTTTTAAAGATCAAAAGAACAAGAAAATATTCAGATATGCAACTTTCATTAAATTATAATCCAGGTAGCATAAATAAAGAATATAGCTAAAAATCAAACACCACCATGCAGAGGGCTATTTTTAATTTTCTATCTATGTTGATTGTTTTAGGTAACATGCTTCTGAACAATGAAGTCATTATCATCTTAATATTTTAAAATTTCTAGACTAAGAATAGAAGGCTTTAAAAAAAAAGAATAGAGGGAAAGCCGGGATGGCTCAGCGGGTTAAGCACTCGCTTTGAAGCCTCGAGGACTAAGGATTGAATCCCAGCGGCAGCCCAGGCAGACCCACATGCTGAACTGGGGAGTTCCTACAATTCAGTTCTCTCTCTGTCTCTGTCTCTGTATCTCTCTCTCTTAAAAAAAAGAAAAAGAAAAATTAAAAAAAAAGAAAAGAATAGAAGGCTTATGGAAGGGGAAGAAATTGTTGCACAGGAATATACTATTAATTAACAGCAAGTACCAATTAACAGTGCTACCTTAATTATTTGGCAACACAGTTAAATACAAGCAAAAGAACAGTATTTCAGGAAAGCATTAAAATTAATTATTCAATCATTCATTCAGAAAGTATCACCCAAAACATCCTCTTTTGTTAAAACTGCGGGAGGCCCTCAGCCTAGTTCCCGACCTGCCCGGTTCCCGACCTGCACAGCCTCCCACACACCTGTGTGGAATGAAACTATGTCGAAAACTGATGATGTACACATGGAGACTACTCTGGGCCCTTCCCCTTCTCTGTCTCTGTCTGTCTGTTAACACAATAAAATAAATCTTAAAAAAAAAAAAAAAAGCAAATGTTTGAAGTGCAAGCAAAATAAGCCCAAGCTCTACCCAAAAGAAAAGGCTTCAAAGTAATGTAGCGCCAATCACCATAAAAGTAATTTGCTACTCTTCAATTTCTTTGTGAGTTATAATAGTACCTATGCTTATAGAGTCATTGTGAAGGTTAAATATAAAACACTTAGAACCTGGTATGCAATAGCGCAACATAACTATTAGGTTTAAAAAAAATACTTATTTTGGGAAATGACAGGCACCTATATAGGCATTGGTGGCAGCATCTTGGTTCCCACTCAGAATGCTGTGCAGGTGTTTTTCATTACCCTGCTGTAATACCTTAACTTCTATGTGGGAGGTTCTTGCCAGTCAGTTTTTTTTTATCAATCAGGTAAGAAAAGAAAATAACCAGTCAAGCCTAAATATAAAAAAATTTAGGGAACACCAGGATGGCTCAGCGGGTTAAGCACTTGCTTTGCAGCCCCAGAGACCGAGGATCAAATCCTGGCTCTGGCCCATGAGGTCCCATATGCTTAACTGGGGTGTGCTTCCCATGCGGGAGGCCCCCAATTCAGTTCTTGTCACCAGTTCAGCCCCTGACTTGAGATGGTGTGCCTACCATGTGGGAGGCCCCCAGCCCAGTTCCCACCTTATGTGGCCCCTGGCCACCTGTGTGGAAGAAACCATGCTGAAAACTGATGACGTACAACTATGGACTCTGCTCTGGGCCCTCTCCCTTCGCTGTCTCTGTCAAAAACAATAAAAAATAAATATTTTAAAAAGAATTTATAGAAAGTAGGAAGAATCAGTAAATTGAAGGCAAAAGCTATACTAATATGAAACTACTGTTCTTTATAGATTTAAAGACCTCATTTAACACCACCTCATATTTGTACAGCACATTGTAGTTTTAAAGTACTTCTTAATACATTATCTCTTAAGAAGATGGTTTCAAGGTCCATTCATGTTGTCACAAATGGCTGTATTTCATCTTTTCTTATGGCTGAGTAGTATTCCATTGTGTAAATGTACCACAACTTCTTTAAGAATCAAGAAACATATGACCTCACTTAAAAGTGGAATATAAAACTGAAAGTAACAAAGAAACAAAAACTCATGGACACTCAATACTTTATTGGTTACCTGAGGGTAAAGAGGAAGGTGGGTGGGAGAGCATGGGTGGGGGTGGAGAGTAGGAAGAGAGTATCAAATATATGGTGATGGAAAGGGAGCTGACTCTGGGTGGTGAGCATATAATGCTACACGTAGGCAACGTAATGTAGAATTGTACACCTGGGACCTATGTAATTGTTACCAACCAATGTTACCCCAGTAAATTTAACAATAAAATAAAGAAAAAAATATATACATCATTTCATTTGATCCTCACAACAATCCTATGAGATTCTTGCTATTATTTCACATTTTATAGATGAGGAAAATGAGGCTAAATTGACATTCTAAAAGCCACACAGCCAGCAAGTGGAAGAGCTGGAACTTAAATCTCCTTACTACTCTACAACAGCTGCCTCTCTAAACGGGAATATACTTAAAACACAGGGAAAATATATAAAAATTTTGAAAAAGTTCAGTTAACCAGCCAGAGTTTTTTAAACCTATCCCAAGATAACAATTATTAAAAAAAATAAAAGCTTCATAGTATTTTTCTGAACCTCAACTATACTGCACATAGTACCATTTAGGGATACACAAGTGCTGTCCAGAAAATATCGAGTCATTGTCAATATAATTAGAAAGGTTACATGGCTAGATACTGTTTGGACAGCCCTTGTATATTACTAGAAAAACTATCAGTCATTCCATGAAGCTCCCACTCCACGCTCTTTGGATAAGTGCTAAGAAATGTACTTGGTTAAACATCTAGTCCCAACCTAGTGTGAATAGAAAATCTACTCTATCATAGTAAAGAATATATAT
>PVKE010005720.1:30429-57829 GCA_004027555.1 Craseonycteris thonglongyai
CCACGAGGACCGGGGATCGAATCCCGGCTCCGGCCCAGGCAGGACCCACATGCTGAACTGGGGAGTTCCCACAGTTCGGTTCTCTAACTGTCTCTGTCTCTCTCTCTATCTGTCAAAAGTAAAATAGAAATAAATATGCACTGAAGACAAAAAGATAATTTCTCTCTCTATAAATGTGAAAAGATAAAAAAAAAAAAAATCTCTTTAAAAAAAAAAAAAAAAAAAAAAAAAAAAAAGAATATATGGCCAAGCAAATAACTGAAGCCATAGAGAGTGGGTTATTGCACAACACTTGCTAATTCAGCCTATTTGGTGATTCTGTGTTTCTTTTCAAGAAGCTGACTTCAAGGCCATACTGAAACTAAATTTTAAAAAATAAGACTAAGAATGAACTGAATTACTGAATCATAATTAAAAGGGATTCTAATTATTGTAAAGATGAGATACTACATTCTAATTAGGTCACACAGGTAGTTGGTAGCAGCAAAGGCTAGAATTGAGATTTCTAATTCTTAGAAGAGCAATAGATATTTAGTGAGAACTCTGCTGGGCTAGTGCCCCCTTTGCATACCAATATACTTCCCATAGATGTTTAAAAACATTAATTTAAAACTTAAGATACTCTCCAAGGAAATTTCTGTATTATGACAAGACAGTATCCACATCTCAAACAAGCATGTTAAAATAAGCATGCAGAGAAAAAAGCTTTAAAGTAGGAAAGAATTTGGAATTTCAAACAATTTATCCTTCCTGTCCTGGCTATGAAAATTCACACACTGTTGTTTACCATTAGGAAGAGTAAGACCATCAAAAGACATCTCTACCCAAATTTCATGACCCAGTAGTTTAAGAAAACTGAACCTTATGCTGTCAGGAAAATGATCTGTTTTTGTCACAACACACTAAAGAATTAGCTCTGTCAGGGATTAAAGTACAGCCATCTGAGGACAAAAGTCTAGGCAGAAAAAGAAACAGTACTGAAATTTGATAAAGACCCCTCAGGAATACGGCTTTTAGCTGTTTCAATGGCACCTTTCATCTAAGGATCTCAAAACAAATGTTACTTACATTAGCAAAAATCAAAACAGTAGCACTATGGCCTAATAAAGAAACATATCAATGATCTAGAGGGGATTCAATACTGATGTTCTGAACTCAGTTCTCTGCTCTAAAAACAAGATCCAGTTTTACGTATAATAGTGTGTTATAAGAAATATATATTTGGTCTTTGTTCCCAGTTTCTGTCACAGAGCTCCTAAAACCCTTGGAATTTCTTTAGTAATAAGAGTATCATTTGCTATTCTTAACAAATTCCTTTCAACCATACCTGAGTTTATGCTAATGAGGTGGGCTCCTAGACAGGTTCAGAATGGAAACTGGTTGCCAGAGGAGCCAACCATGTGATTAGAAGGTTGAAACAAATTTCATGCCCTGCCTCCAATCTGGGAAATGGAGAGGCGGGAGATTGAACTAATCATCAATGACAATGATTTAACCATCATTCCTAGATAATGGAACCTCCACAGAAACCCCTAAACAAAAGAATTTAGCAAGCTTCTGGATGATTAAAACACTGAGGTACTGGAATTGGGCCCAGAGAAGGCATGAAAACTTCCCATACCTTTCACTATGCATCTCTTCCACTTGGCTGTTTTCTGAATTGTATCCTTTATAATAAATCTATAAACAAAAGTTAAAAGTGTTTTTCCTAAATCCTGTGAGTCATCCCAGCAAATTATGAAACCTGAGGAGGGGGATCTTGAGAACTGCCAAATTTGAAGCAAAGCCAGAATTTGTTCCGAAGTACAGGTGGCCCAGGGCTTGCAACAGGCATCTACAATGAGGGCAAGTCTTGTGGAAATGAGCCCTTTAACTTGTAGGCTCTGACACTAACTACAGGTAGATAGTGTCAAAATAAAATTCAATTGTTGGACACACAGTTTGTATTAAAGAATTGGGAAACTGTTTGTAGTGTGGGTAAAAAAAACACATCAGGAGTTAATTCCTAATCTGTATTTGTAAAGCTTGGAGATACACATGGATTTGTTGATAAAATCTTCCAGCTTACCTTGCCAAACATGAAGACCCAAAAATTTAAGCAATGTTGTCAGGTTACTACTAATAATTAACTTTAATTTTATGCCATCTATGTACCATTTCTGTGCCAGGCATTAAGCTTAGGATACATTAAATTTATTTTCAGTGTATAAAATTCTGAAAGGTAGATAGTACCCCTAATAGCAGATAAGAAAATTAAAGCTCATTTTTAAATTTCCCACTTCACACAAATTTACCATTTCACACAAATGGTAGAGCTGAAGACTAAACCTAGTTTTAACATACAAGTCCCTGCCTTCTACACTAAGCAAGCTTTACATTTTTTTATGTAATATAAAATTATAAACTAACAATCCTTGAGGATACCATGTCCCAAATTATGCCCTTGAAAGACTTGTCTTGAGATGCTGTTAAAAAAAATAGTAATATAAATAAAATAATATTCTATGTAAGATCTAGTATTCTTTTTCAACTTTTACACTTTAAAAAAAAATGTATTTTCAGCACTGAATTCTCTTGCTGATTGGCAAACATTTAATTTTTTTCTTCTTCAGTTATTATGGAACAAAAGTCAACAAAACTTCATTACTTTCTCATCATTACCAATATTAGCACTAAGGAGAGAGGGTATTTGAGATAGAAAATCTTAAGAGCTGGGAAGGACAAAAACAATCATGTAGTGCAAACTCTTGCAGGGACACCTTTTATAACAAGATTGTTCAACTGGAGGCCCACAGGGCTGCACATGGCCCATGATGGCTTTGAATGCAGCCCAACAAAAAATCATAAACTTTCTTTTCTTTCTTTTTTTAAGTATTTATTTATTTATTTATTTATTTTTGACAGGGAGAAAGAGAGAGAGATGCAGAGAGAGAACTGAACTGGGGGAGCTCCCAGTTCAGCATGTGGTTCCGCATGGGCCGGGGCCAGGATTTGATCCCGGGCCCCTGGCGCTGCAAAATGAGCACTTAACCCACTGAGCCATCCCGGCTTCCCCTATAAACTTTCTTAAAACATGAAATTTTTTATTTTTTTATTTTTTAGCACATCGGCTATCATTAGTGTTACTGTATTTTATGTGTGGCTCTAGACAATTCTTCCAATGTAGCACAGGGAAGCCAAAAGGTTGGACATTCCTGTTTTATAATTATCTTCAGAAGACAATCATCTAGGCTATACTTGAGTATCTCTAATAACAGAGACTTCACAATTTAGTTGATTACATTGTTGGGCAAATCTTACTGTGCAAAAGATCTCCCCCAGTGGGATGAAATTCACCTCTGAAGTAGCTTCCACCTGTCCTCCAGAGCAATAAAGACGAATCTACTCCTTCTTGCTTAAAACAACTCTTCAAATATATTCAGATAGTTAAGTGTCCAAATATTATCTTCTATATCAAAACAACTCCTGGTTCTTCAACTGTTCCTCATTAGACATGGTGGTTACAGCTCTCAGTATTCTGGTCACATTTATCTGGACAGTTTAGATTATCACTGTCCCACTGAAGTGTAAAATCTGTAAGTGGATACAATAAAGTGGATATAATCTGACAGTACAAGAACAAAGGGACTACTACTTCTCTTAATCTAGCACTGTACATCTATAAGTGTTCATCAATGTTAGCCTCTTTTCATAGCCACATCATACAACTACCTCAGATTATGGTGGCTTTCAAATAAAAAACAAACAGTTTTGGGCCAGATCATTTCTGGCCCAAAGAGTAGGACCTTACACTGTTATCACACCTATCTTGCCACTATCCTTCATCCTGCTTAAATCACCTTGATTTTCTTTGATGCAACATATTAAATAACGCTCCCAGTTTTAGCATCATTTACAAAATTCTGGGTAAGCATGCATATTATTATACATTATTCATATAGCTTGGCAAAAGCTAAACCCACAATCCTGTGTAATCACTGTGCTTTATAACAAAATAAACAAACCAAATTTAAAAGACTAACAAATTGGGAAAAGATATTGGCAATACACATAGTAAATAATAGGCTGATTTCATTACATGCATGGCTCCTACAATCAATGAAAAAGAATGAAAGTCTAACATAAACAGTCAATTCACAGAAAAAACAAATGATTTTTCATATAGGTAAAAAGATCTTCAACTCATTCATAAAGAGCAATGTAAATTAAATCTAAATGTGATATACGAGGGCTGTCTGGAAAGTATCCAGCCATATAACAAGAAACATAGAGGCATTTATGGCTAGATTTTTTTCTGGACAGTCCTCATATTTCAGCTATCAATGTCGCAAAGATCAAAATGTTTGATAGCACATTTATTATAATTTGTAAGGAATGTGGGGAAATAAGCATTCTCATAGATTTCTGATGGAAATATAAATTGATTCCAACTCTTTAGAGCACAACTTGGAAATACCTGTAAAAAAATTAATTATCCCCATCTTTTCTTTGGAGCATGAATATTCACTGCAGTAATTTGTAATATCAAAAGTGCTAGACACTGTTAGTTGTCAACCCAATAGTCATTTCTTCCTTCTTCCTCATTAATCAGAACTCACATTTTGTTCAGGGTAGTATGTGCCTAACTCCAAGAGATGACTCATGATTGGTTGAAGCCAAATATGGCTATAATATTCTCTTTGCCAGATAATTAATAATTACCTTCCCAGACATATTTGGGCTCCAGGGCAGCAATGTGACCCTCACTAAAATGTAAAAAATATAAAATGTACTGACTGTCTTAACGGGAAACCCAAAGAAATAAAATTATGGCAAATAACATATTAATAACATGGAACACTATGCAGCTGTTTTGAAAAATGACACAAGTTTATAAGTAGTGATATATTTTATAAGAAAAAAAGCAAGATGTAGAACTGTTTTAATAGGTCTCCACATGAGTTTTTAAAAGGTGGAATATAAATAAATACATGTACATACATGTGCATGTAAAGTATCTCTGAAAACACACAAAAAACTTGTAAAAATTTCTGATTCTAAGAAGTTGGGGCTGGACTTCAGAGATTAAAGGAAGATATTTTTTCACTTCTTAATTGTTTCAACATTTGTGTTTTTAAAAAATATTTATTTTATTGTTTTTCACAGTGAGAGAGAGAAGGGGGAAGGCCCAGACCAGTCTCCATAGTTGCATTAGTTTTCGACATAGTTTCATTCCACACAGATGGGCACTGGCCAAGCAGGGAGGGAACCAGGCCAGGGGCCTCCCATATGGGAAGCATGCCCAGGGTGGGAGCCGAACCAAGGGCCTCCCACATGGAAGTTTACCCAGGCAGGAACTGAACTGGGGGCCTCCCACATGGGAAGCACACCCCAGTTCAGGATATGGGACCACATGGGCCAGGGCTGGGACTCAATCGTTGCCCCCGGGGCTGCAAGGCGAGCACTCAACCCACTGAGCCTTCCCAGCATCCCCCATTTGTGTATTTCTATTCAAAAAATGTTTGAAATAAAACTTGGGATGCCGGGATAACTCAACTGGTGAGCACTAGCCTCACAATCACACGGTCCAGGGTTCAATTAACGGCTTCAGTCCGTGCAACCCCATCTAAACTGTGGTACAATTGGTAACTGCGGAAGGTTCTCACCTCCCATGTGGGAGGCTCCCGGTTGGGATCCTGCCCCCTGCACCACCTGTGTAGAATGAAACCATGTCACATCTAAGGATGTACAACTATGGAGACTGCTCTGGATCCTCCCCACATCCTCTCACTTTCTCTCAAACAATAAAATAAATCTTAAAAAACAATAAAATTGCTTTTAGATTATGCAAAAGATAATGTAGAAAATGCTCAAGCTGATATTTCTACAAAATTCCTAAAAATTATTGCTGGACTACTAGCATTGGCACAGTGCCTTCCTTGCCTATAATTGATACTCAAATATCTGTGACATGAATTGCTATGGAACCCATCCCTTACACAGCCACTAGAATCTAAGAACCAAAAAAGAAAAAAATAAACTTCAGGGGAAAGCCGGGACGGCTCAGCGGGTTGAGTGCTCGCTTTGAGGCCATGAGGACCGAGGATCGAATCCCGGCTTCGGCCCAGGCAGGACCCACGTGCTGAACTGGGGAGTTCCCACAGTTCGGTTCTCTAACTGTCTCTGTCTCTGTCTCTCTCTCTATCTGTCAAAAAGTAATAGAAATAACTCTGCACTGAAGACAAAAAGATAATTTCTCTCTATAAATGTGAAAAGATAAAAAAAAAAAAAAAAAAAAGAAAGAAAGAAAAAAAAATAAACTTCACATATTTAAACCTCTCTGTTCACAATCAAGGTTGGTCGGATAATTGCTTAAGTCTGTTTTCTGTATTCTCTACAATATTTGAGCACTGACATATCTGTCAAAAGAAAAGTTCAGCTCACAATAGCCCTCTTTGGATTTTCCATATATCCACAAAGCATTAAGACAACCAGTAAGTAGTCTGAGACCACTAACAAATTTTGGCCCCAATCTGTAACTTCATTTCCACTACAATGTATGCTCCATTCAGGCAGAAACTTTTATCCACTGTTATCTCCAGATCCTACAACAGAGCCCAACACATATGAAAGTACTCAATAAATGAAGACAGAAACCTTCCATAAATGCCAAGGGCTAAGTTACATCTAACTATAACTAATATACTTCGGTTATCTGTACATGCTCATCTGGCTGAAGATGCTCCATAGACTGGATACTTCTACTAAAGATTATAGATAGAAGTGTGAAGAGGTTCTCACAAGCCCCTTTGACAGCCCAAATATTAGTATTTGAAGTGTCTTACATCCCTGTACCCTAAAAAAGAAGAGTAGCAGATAGCCAATTGGTTCCTAGACAATCCCATTTCTTCTTTTTCATAATGACTACTATAGATGATTTTAAAACTCTGAAGAAATTAAACAAAATTTTGGGAGCAAAGACTCAGTCGTTTAGAGTACCCTAAATATCTCAAAGTACATTCTCCAATATTATTTTAAGTGAACAATTTTTCAAACCAGTTGGTAATTATACTAAAAGCTTAAATCTTCTCCTACCAGGGACATTTACTTACTTACAGATTGTTACCAAAATGTCCAATCTCATAAAGGTTTAGAAAATGTTTTGCTATTGCTCATAGGCAACATCTCCAAACAGACTTTTACCTCCACTGCCCTATTAAAACTGTTCTTATCAAGGTCACCCATAACTTCTACATTGCTATATCAAATGGTTCTCAGCCCTCATCTTAATTTCAGTATTTGACACAGTTGATCACTCATTATTCCTTAAAAACATTTTCCTCATTTGGCTCTCCCACCTTCCACCTGCCTTTCTTCCCACCTCTCTGGCTAATGTTACTAAGTCTCCTTTGGTTGCTTTTCTTTACCTTTTCCAAGACCTCCAAACTCTGTTCTCTCCAGAGTTAACTAAATTCTTCAAACACTTTTTTCTTCTATCACTACTCACTCCCTTGATGATTTCCTACTTTCTGACTTTAATACAGTCTATTTGTCAACAACACCCAGAAGTATAGCCCTCCAGTAGATTCTCTCTCCTGAATTTCAGAGTCATAAACCCAACTACCTATTCAACATCTCTACTAATCAAACAGGCATCTATAGTGTAGTATGTCCCTCCAACAGCTCCTGTTCTTTTCCTCCAAACTTGTTCTTCTTTCAAACTTCCTTATCTCAATAAATGCCAATGCCATCCTTCTAGGAACTCATGAGCAGAAACCTTGGAATCATTCATAACTCCTTCTTTTCTTTCCTAGGACATATTCAATCTATTAGCAAAACTAGATGACTTTACTAGAAAAGTATATCCAGAATCAGATTGTGTGTCATCATATTCACTGCTACCCACAGTGCAAACTGTCATCTTCTCTCACTTAGATTATACTAATAGCCTCTTAACTGGTATTGCCCAATCCACCACCAGTCTATTACCAACACAGCAACCACAGGAATGGCAATATCAAAATGGAAATCAGATCATGTCACACCACTGTCCAAAAACTTCCCATTTCACTCAGCATAAAAGCTAAAGTCCTAAAAGGTCCATCCAACAGGACCTGGAGCAACTGGGAGCTTATTAGAAATGGGCCCCATCTCAGATCTACAAAATTAGAATCCGAATTTTAACAACTCATGTGCATACTAAAGTTTGAAAAGTATTTACATAAAGAACAATAGGGGAAGCCGGGATGGCTCAGTGGGTTAAGCGCTCACTTTGCAGCGCCGGGGACCGGGGATCGAATCCTGGCCCCAGCCCGTGTGGACCCATATGCTGAACTGGGGAGTTCCCCCAGTTCAGTTCTCTCTCTCTCTCTCTCTCTCTCTCTCTCTCTCTCTCTCTCTGTCAAAAACAATAAAAAAAAAAAAAAGAAATGTAAGTTCCTAAAAGAAGAGTACTGTATGTTTAAAAAAAAAAGAACAACAATATAAGCACCCATCCTCCCCAATTCTTGCCATTCCTCAGGCAAGATTCTGTCACAGGATATTTGCATTTGCCATTTGCTATGCCTAGAATGCTATTCTCTTATATTCTCTCATCTCTTTCAAGACTTTACTCAAATGTCACTTAATCTGTGAGGCTGTGAACACTCAATCCTTCCCCCTCAATTTGTCCTATTCCTCTTTCCCACTTTTACTTTTCTCATTAGAACTTGTCATCATAGTTAAAAAAAAATCAACAACTGCATTTTTACTTATTTGTCATGTTTATTCTGTTATATATGTAAAATAATCTGTAAGAATTCAGACATTTTTGTCAGTTTCTCTTCCCGAGAACACAGTAAGCACTCAATATTTTTAAATGCCTAAAACAATAAATAAATAAGGCTTCTCTTCAAAGCACTCATGTGAAATGGTTCCTTACCACACAAACTGATGTTTCTCAGCATCATATTAAAAAAATCCACTACTTAAAATATACTGAGCTCCTACAAGCATTGTAAACACTACTGTTCATTCATATTAAGCATAGTAATCTGAAAATCTGATTCATAATGGAACTGTATCATCAAAAAGTTTGCATAAAAAAAAACCTGAGTCTTTGAGTGAAAAAGGAAATATGCCTACTGTCTTCCACGATGCAAAAATGATCCTTTATCAACAAAATAACTTTTCTCATCTGATCCTCAACAATCCCATGAAGTTTGTGTAAAGCAAATAACGATAAGCCCATTTTAGAAGTGAGAAAGCAAACACACTTTAACTCTCAAAGTATGGAAGTACTAATGTCAAAACTGAGACTGAAGTCTCTTGATTTTGAGTTCAAAACTCTATGATATCACACCTCTTCTTGCAAATGATATTGAAACATTATAAAAGCATATAACCATGGTATATTAAAGATATTAAGCATTCCCAAACCATCCAGTATCTGCAGAATGGGAACAAACACAGTTCAACAAAGTCACAATCTCAATTTGAATAATAAAAAATCAAACTGCTTCCTGTTACTTGTATGTCTAAACCAGAGTCCAATGACATTTAAGAAGAATGTAAGAAATTAGCTGTTACATTGCGCATCAAGAGAGTTCTTACTGAGCTATGACAACTGCTAGAAAAAAAAGAGACTAGGATAAAGGAAGATGGAACAAGTGAATTAATGAGAACAGAGTTCAATTGAAAAGAATAAAGGTTATATCATTATTTCATATTACTTTGAGTGCCTAAGTGATGTCATTTTGCAACAGAAGAAAAAAGACATACCTCCTCAAAATCTCAGCACAACAGCTTTCCTTTCTTTGCATAGATGAGGATGAACAGTTGTAATCCAAACTGTTTCCCAAAAAGTTATTTTTTTTTAAAAGACACAGAAATAGAAGATTCACATGAAAAGAGATCCAATCTGGGAGGGTAAAGTCTTCTAAATCTTGTGATAAAGAGCAGCTGTTTATAAAGTGAAGTGTCAGCATCTGAAGAAAGTGCTAACTGTAGGTGTGTCTTCTTGAGAGAGTAATACCTTCTGGGAAAGAGGAGCATGAGAAGGAGAAAGAAATACTACTGAATGCAAATGACTGGCTGGCAAACAATTGCCAGTTATCAGTCTGCAAAATTTTTCAAGTTGACATTAGTGAACATTAAAAGACCACGTGGGGGTAATACAAGTAGGCAAGCCTAAAATGATACTGGAGTCATCAATGACAGCAGCAATAAAAGGTACACTTGGACAGGTGATTCAACTCTGTGATTAATAATAAATAGGCAGTGCAGTAAACAAAACAAAAATTTCATGTTTTCTATAGCAAGATGATGGTCTTATCATACAACCAAACACAAAAAAATATTAGGCAGTCTGGCAAACAGACTAAGCACTCTGGTGTCTTATAAAACAAATACTGTAGAACTAATGAAGATATCTATGTCAGCAGAACATATGGAATAATCATGCAAAAATACATATGTCGGTCTGGCAGAAAAACATAGTTTAATGTGGAAATTGAGGGACATTCAAGTTAATTTGACATATACAGTAGTTTTGTGTGCCCTTGTTAGATGTATTACAGAATTAGGAATCCGTTATATTTTGGCAGTAAATTAAGGCAGTATTTCTTTTTTTTTTTTTTTAAGGAAATGGTTTTTATTTTTATTAATATATTTTTATTTCTTTATTTATTTTTGACAGAGAGAGAGAGAGAGATACAGAGACAGAGAGAGAACTGAACTGGGGGAGCTCCCAGTTCAGCATATGGTTCCCCACGGGCCGGGGCCGGGACTCGATCCTCGGTCCCCGGCGCTGCAAAGTGAGCGCCCAACCCACTGAGCCATCCCGGCCTCCCCAGTATTTCTTAATACCTGCCACATCACTGCATTTCTGTCAAATTGCAATTTATATTATAGGCTGAAATGAAATACAATGAATGTGATTAAGAGCAGATAAGATAATGCAGAAGAAAAGATTAGTTAATGTAAAGACATAACAACAGAAACTATAAAAAATGAAACCTTGAATACAAGAAGACTGAGAAAAAAAGAGCAGAGCATCAGCAAGCTACAGGACAAACTCAAGGAGCCTAATATATGTGTAATTGGAATCTCAGGAGGGAGGGTAGGATTTGAAAAAACAATATGCAAAATTTTTCCAATTTGCTGGAAACTATAAACATATCCAAGAAGCTCAACAAACACCAAACACAAGAAACATGAAGACAATTAAAACTCCACCAAATAATAATTAAAATAAAATTGCTTGAAATCAAAGAAAAAAAATTTTTTAAGTAGCCAGAGGAATACAGAAAAATATCTGCAAATCATGTTTGATAAGTAATTAATATCCAGAATATAGAAAGAGCATCTATAATTCAACCACAAAAATGAATAACCCAATTCAAAAGTGGGCAAAGGAACTTAAAAAGACATTTGTCCAAAAAAAACATATATGAAAAGCCAATAAGCATATGAAAGGTGGCCAACATAACTACGGTACTAAGAAAATGCAAGTCAAAACCCAATGAGAGGGGATGCCAGGACAGCTCAGTGGTTGAGCACTTGCCTCATAATCACAAGGTCTGGGGTTCAATTCCTGGCCCCAGGCTGCGCAAACCCATAAGCTGAACTGCAGTGCAACTGGTAACTTCCAGGATAGCTTGGCAGCAAAGGTTTCTTGCCTCCCATGCAGATGGCCCCCTGTTCAGTTCCCACCCTGTGTGGTTCCACACCTACCTGTGTGGAATGAACTGTTACAACTAATGATGTACAACTATGGAGACTGTTCTGGGCCCTCCCTCCTTTTCTCAAAACAATAAACCTTAAAAAATATAAAATAAAATTAGCAAAAGCAGGAACTTGAAAATATATTTGTACATCTATGTTTATAGCAGCATTATTCACAATAGTTAAAATGTGAAAACACCCCAAATGTCCATCAACAGATGAATGGATAAGCAAAATGTGGTATATACATACCACGGAATATTATTTGGACTTAAAAAGGAAGAAACTCTGACATACGCTACAACATGGATGAACTTTGACAATATTGTGCTAAGTGAAATAAACCAGTCACTAAAAGGCAAATTCTGTGTGATTCCACTTATATAAGGTACCTAAAGTAGTCAAATTCAGAGACAGAAAATAGGGGCTGGTGGGAGGGGGAATGGAGAGTTATTGTTTAATAGGTACAGAATTTCAGTTCTGCAAGATGAAAAGAGTTCTAAGTATATGAATATATTTAATACCACTAAACAGTATATTTTAAAAAGGTTAAGATGGTAAATTTTATATTGTGTATACCATAATGTTTAAAAATTTTAAGAAAAATAAAAGGCAACCAGAAGAAAAATATCACACATTATGTACAGAGGGATAAAGATAAAAATGACAACTAGGGGAAGCCGGGATGGCTCAGTGGGTTAAGCGCTCACTTTGCGGCGCCAGAGACCAAGGATCGAATCCCGGCCCCAGCCCTTGCGGACCCATGTGCTGAACTGGGGAGTTCCCCCAGTTCAGTTCTCTCTCTCTCTCTCTCTCTCTCTCTCTCTCTCTCTCTGTCAAAAACAATAAAAAAATAAAAATGACAACCAACTTCTCCCTGGAAACAATGCATGTCAGAAGACAACAAAACAACACTTTTCAAGGACTAAATGAAACAGAATGACAACTTGAATTTTATAACCAGTGAAAATAGGATCTATAAATCAAGGTAAATTAAATTCGGACATACAAAAGCTGAAAGGATTCATCACCCGCAAACCTTACACCACAAGAAATTTTCAAAGCAGTCTTTCAGAAGGAAAATGTATCAGGTAGAATTCTGGAACTACACAGAAAAATGAAGAGCACCGAAAAATGGCAAATAGGATACACACATGGTACTTGACAAAGGCTTTTAATGATAACGAGATAGAAAATTCATCTACATTAAAAAAATTAAAAAGCACTAACAAGAATTTTCATAATACACTTTTCTTCTCATATGCTTGTCTTCCAAAAAAAAAATTAATAATAAAGTACCTCATTTCCTATCACAACATTCCTGTAAATTAGAGAGTCAATATTATCATTTTACAAAAATAAGTCCCAAAGGCACAAGCTATTTGTCCAATAATAGAGAGGGAGTCTTTTAGAGAAGTAAAATTAAAATCTTCTTGGTTCTAAGACCAGTGTTGTATTACACAAACCCTTTTAAAAGGCTTGCCTATAGTAAGTTCCTTGGGATAAAGTATAATGGTAGTTAATACATAATTTATTTCCCATTGGCCTCCAGGGAACCCCAAAGTCACTTAAAAGTAAGCTACAAAGACAGCAAAGAATGTTCCTTGCTTTTAAGAAGTCTGAAAAACAACATTAGATTTCAATGAATTGGGTCAGTTTACCCCCAATTGGAAAAGAAAACTGTTACCAAGTCTTCCTGAGGAAAATGAATTTATCAAAACAAAGGTGTTAAAAGTAATAACTGCAAAACAAAGCTTCAGTTGCCAAAAGGTTAGGTGCCAAAATAGGAAAAAGAAAACACTAATATTTAATGCCTCTCTATTATAGTCCAAACCTCAGAGGGAATGTGGTTAGTAAAAATAAAACCTCTGTAATGTCACTGATGCCTAATAGATTACAGAATGGGAATCCTGCCTACTATCCCTCTGAATACATCATGTTAAACAATTCATACACTCAGAAATTCCTTAAGACCACAATCAGATCTTATAATCCAACTTCACAGTGAGAGACTGACTACTTACTACTCTCAGAAAGGTAACTAAATGGTACACACACAATTCAGGATGTTCCTCTAAAAGAATTTTAAGGGAAGGCTACCTACTGTTACCCCATCTGCACCAAAATTCTTTACTCTGTAATGACAACAGAAAAATTATGTGTTTTCAGTCTCACTGATGAATACCATACCAGCATTCTTTTAGCACTTCACTCCAAGTAAGTCATTGGGTAACTTTCCTTTTAACATGAAAATAAATTTTATCAAAAATAATACATCAGCTATATACCCAAGAAAATTTAAAGCATACATTCAACAAAAACTTATACATGGTCATAGTAGGATTATTCATAATAGCCAAAAAGTGAAAACAACTCAAAATATCCATCAACTGATGAATGGATAAACAAAATGTTTATCACCTTCTCTCAAAACAATAAATCTTTTTTAATAATACTTTTTAAAATTTAACATTCTGGAAAAAGCAAAACTGTAGAAACAGTAAATAGATCGGTGGTTGCCAGGGGTTGGTGTGGGGAAGAGTTAAATAGTTGAGGTACAAATTTTTTAGAGCAATGAACCTATTCTATATGATACTGTAATGGTAAACATAAGATTAAGTTTGTCAAGAACCATATAACTTTAAAGCACAAAGCCTAAACAATAATATGCATTTTTAAAAATATTTATTTTGTTTGAAAGAAGGTGAAAAAGAGAGACAGAGACAAAGAGAAAGGGGGAAGGGGCCCAGAGTACTCTCCATAGTTGCACATCATTAGTTTTTTGTTTTGTTTTGTTTTTGGACAGTTTCATTCCACACAGGGAGGTAGATGTGGGGCCAAACAGGCAAACCGGGAAGAACCAAACTGGGAGCCTCCCTCATTGGAGGCAAGAATTTTTACCACCATCCTGGCGGTTACCAGTTGTGTCACAGTTCAGCACATGGGTTTGCAAGGGTCAGAGCCAGGATTTGATCCCCAGACCTCACAATTGCAAGGTAAGCGCTCAACCTGTTGAGCTGTCCCAGCATCCCACTATATACATCATTTTAAAATAATTGTTTAGGAGGTAAAGGGATATCAGCATGGAATGAAGAATGGGACAAAACAATTTAAATCTATTACAAATATGAAACAATCTCACAAAGGAGATGAAATAAGGTAATCTAAGTAATGCTAGAAATGAGGAGTCTGTAAGACTAAAGACAAAAGAATTATCCATAAGCACTGTGCTCTAGTTGACAGTTGTTTCCCACAGGGTCACAGACTGACCATTCTAAAACCCTGCACAAGTATATTGGAAATGAAGAATTAAGTAAATGGATGACAGAGGATAGAAGCCAGATTTCTCACTGGTGAAGTAGAGGTTAGAATGAACAATGTGTTAAGGAATTAAGAGCTGGAGATATCAGTATAAATTCATGATTAGCTTAATATAGAGACAAATGGTTACATCAGAAATATTTATAGATGTGTATACATATACACGTAGTTCAATATATACAAATATATCTCCTTAGTCTATCAGTCAGAGGGCCTAGAAGCAACAACATGAGAACTCTAGTAGCAACTAGCACATTTAGCACTCAGATCTTGGTTTCTAATGCCATTTTCCAAAGGGATTAGGGCTCTTTGGAAAAAATTACCAATTATAGGACTAGAGCATGATATATAAAAGATGAGCCTAAAGCATTTTATGTTGTCAGAAAAAAAAGTGCTCACATGCACATAATCATGAGAGTATGTCAAAAGGAAAGGGATACAAGAGCCAACTGAAAAGAGCTCCCAATGACCAAAGCTGGAACAATTTGAAGAAAGAAATTAATGAGACACTCCATCCTTAAGAAGTAGAACATAACCCATCACTTGTTAAATGTAGGATACACGTAGTGACTTTCTTCCAGAGTATAGAAAGGGAAGAACAAAAGGGTAACTTTACAGTAAAGAAAACAAACAACTACCGGTACCTCAAGCTAGGTGATCAAAGTTGGTATTAACATTGATAAGTCATTATCAATAATATGTACTCTTGATATGTGATGAAAATGATACTTTATCTCTGTGGTCTTCCTCCCAAAATCACATTGTATCAGCCTAAACCCTTAGAAAAACATCAGACAAATACCAATGGAAGGACATTCTATAAAAATACCTGATCAGTTATTTTCAAAATTGCCATCATTAAAAACAAGGAAAAGTCTGAGAAATTGTCCCAACCAAAAGGAGCTAAGGAGCCATGATTATCAAATGTTATGTGGCATCCTGAATGAGATCCTAGAACACAAAAAAGGACATTAAGAAAAAAACTGTGAAGCTCTGAATCAAGTATAGACTTAGTAATATAAACATTAATATTGGTGCACTAATTATGAGAAATGTATCACACTAATGGAAGATGTATTTAATACTAAGTGCAACTGAGTGTGAGACAGATAGGAAGGAACTCTACTATCTTTACAATAATTCAGTAAATCTAACAAGTAAGTTTATTTTAAAAGTTTTATTTTTAATTGTAAATTATTTATGATCTAGTGCATGCCTGAAATTTTACTCAGTGCATCTGGGACACAAAATATGTCTAAAATATGGTCTTGGCCCTCAAGAAATTTGTTCTCATTGTGAGGCAAGACAAACATGAAACAAACATAAAATACAAAAATAATAAAATATTAAATTGAAAAGTACAGATGAAAGTATATTAGAAATATAAAGAAGGTCTAGAACAGGGATGCCCAAACTTTTGGCTTCACTGGGCCACATTGGAGGAAGAATTGTCTTAGGCAACACATAAAATACACTAACACTAACTATAGCTGATAAGCTAAAAGAAAAAAAAAAAAAAATCTCAAAAATATTTCATAACGTTTTAAGAAAAGTCTGAATTTGTGTTGGGCCATATTCAAAGCCATCCTGGGCCACAGATTGGACAAGCTTGCTCTAGAATAATGTGGGAAGACTTCATCAAGGAGATAAAACTTCAGTATAAACTTAACTGTACTTCAGAGTATCAACGTAAAAAGTACAATGATAAATTGGTGCACTTACAAGAACCAACAAGGGTAAAGAAATAAGAAAAAACTAAAAGAAATAAAAATATTTAGCCCTGTATAGTGAAGATAAAATTGGGGTACATAATAGCAATGTTCAAATACTTTACGGGTTATGTGGAAGAACTAAGAGTTACATCATATACCCATTTAAATTACTAGCTGACCTCTGGTAAAATATGACCACACTCAAGGACATAGAGTGGCAGCTGTGCAGTAGAGCCACAACAGGAAATGGCAATTTGGAAAGACAGGAAGCAGGTGGCCTAGTTCTTCTCTACAACTTCTCAAAGGACAGTATGCATGTGAGCCCAATGAAATAAAAATTTAGATTTGAATCTGCATTGATTGACCACTTACCATTTGCCAGGTGCTTCCATATCTATCATCTCATTTAATATGCACAACACATCTATAAATATTTATTAATGTAACAGAGGCTTAATGTAAAAATAAAATAAACCATGCCAGGAAGCAGGAACACATTAACATTCTCTACCATCCCCCACTGATAGGGATTTGACAGCTGTTTTAAAAAGAAAAAATTGTTTGAAGGCCTACATATCTACATAATTTATTTCCTCTTAATTCATCTTCCTTCAGTCAAGTTCAGTGGCTCTCCATCTGTAAAGTGCATAAGAATCATATACGATTATATATACAGAAACATGAATACTATCCTTTATAAGCAATTCAAGAGATTTTCAAGGATAGTTTTCATCTTATGTGATTACTATGTTATGTACCAACTTTAGAACTGAATCCTGAGATAAGGTGCAACCCCACTGCAGGCTTACTCGGTGGGCACTACAAAGCAGCTAGCTATCAGGGAAAGGAGGTGGAGAGGCTGAATCCTATTATAATACAACATAAAGAACATTCTAACAATTAGAGCTATCTAAAAATGGCACAGGCTACCTTAAAGTAATGAATTTTCTGTCAACAAAGGTGTTTAGAGGATGAAATATCTCTGAGAACATTTTAGGAGAGAAACTGGGTAAGAAGTTAAGATCCCTTCCAAGTCTTAGATTCTATAATGGGTACACTTTTAAAACCCAACAGGAGAACAACCTAGTTAAGAACAACAAAATGAAAAATGACACAATGGAAAGAATGATATGGTATGTGGAGAAGTTCAATATTGGGGAACACAGAAGAAACTCATTTTCACCTGTGGTTCTTCACACTTGTTTCATCTGTCAGGAAAGTTCTTCCATGTTTTAGGCCACAACTCAAATATCTCTCCTTAGTGAGGACTCCCAACCCTCCCCCCAAACCCCTACCAGTCACTCATTTGTCACTTCAGCTTGCTTTATTTTCTTCAGTTTATATTAGGAGTCAGCAAATAAAGGGTCAGACTACAGCCTGCAAGCCAAATTTGGCTTGGCCCATGTTTTTGTATGGCCTATGAGCTAAGAATGATTTTTACATTTTTAAATGGTTGAAAAAAAATCAAAATGAAGACTATTTTGTGATGTAGGAAAATTATATGAAATTCAAATTTCAGTGTCCAAAGTTTAATTAGAATAGACATGTTTGTTTATGTAGTGCCTGTGGCTGCTTCTGCATAAAACAGAATTGAGTAGCTGCAATAGAGACTATATGACCCAAAAACATTTATAATATTTTCTGGTCCTTTACAGAAAATGGTTGCTATTGCTCATTGTTAACATCACCTAAAATTATCTTGTCTATTTGCTTGTTTGTTATCGTCATTCTCAAACACACAGAATAAAGTTCAATGAGGGCAGGGACCTTGTCTGTTTTGTTCCCCCAATGTAGCTAAGTACTTAGAAAAAATCCTGGAACAAAATAAGGGCTCAATAAAAATTTGATGAATAACTAATGAGTGATCCATAAATGCCACACTGAGGAGTTAAACTTAGGTCCTCAATCATGACAGGTTTTGTACATATAAGACAGGCATAAAAACTTTTGCAGAAAAGGGGAAATACTCTAGTAGAGAAAAGAAGCAAACAGCTTAAAGTAATGGTAGTCACCAAACTAGTCCATATCATTGGGTTTCTTCATCAAACTGTACAGGTTTTTTGTGCTCATAAAAGATCGTCAACTATTGCAAAGTGTCACAACACTGTCAGCCGACTGTGCTTCTTTTTATCTTAAGATGAAATCTCATTTCCTATACATAGTACACAGCACCAAATCATGCCAAATCGTAATACTCATAAAAGATATAAATCACATGTTAATAAATTTAATATCTAAAATTTTCCTATTCTACTGATCAGCAATCTATTCTGTAAGCAGCTGAAAATTCTTTAGACATTAAAAAGCTACCAACCACAGACCAGAGCAGTTTTTAAATCTTTCTATACTAGCCACAGAGTGGGTGTGTGATTAAAAAACAAACAAGCCAACTCTGTTGGTAAAGAACAAGGCATTTTTGAGTTAAAATTTCACCTATAAGCAACATTTATTATATGACACTAGTAAAACTACCACCTACTCACAAATGGGAGTCCCACTGTTCTAATACACAAGTAGAGAAAAAATGTATTTACCTAACATTTCCATAAGGTTCTTTCCTTTAGGCTTTGCAACAGTTTCTATACACAGGTACTTCAAAGACAAGGGTTTAGTGAACAAATCATTTCCAAAAGTTAAGGAACTGGTCAGAATGCATAAACAAATCAGTTTGTTTTATCTTAAAGCTACCTGCTTTTTAAGCCCTAAATGTTATTTTTTTGAAAATTCGCTAATTTAAGAATTCCAATTTTCCACAGAGATGCTAATGTACAGGTAACTCCGATGAGTATATCAGAGTTACAGCATCCATTTTGGATTAGTGTGTATATATTCATTTTTCTTACCTCTATGACAAGGTTGAAAAGGCATCCTAGCCTGCAAAAGCAATGGGCTAGGATCTACCAAGACTAATGTGTAACGTGTCACCAAAGCAAAGGGGGGAAATTAGTCACTAGCTAAGTGGGCTGCTTCAAGGAACTCTGCTGCAGAATCACCTGGGGGTTCCTTACCACCAGTGTTGCTGAGGGAATGAACCGAACAAATTGCTGGACCAACACTACATACACCTTTGCTTAGACTAAAAAAGGGAGATTTGCAAAGGGATCTCTGGCACTTTAGGGAAGGTGCGTTTTTTCTCTTCCTAGAAGGGCTAATAAAAGGACCTCTGAGACCCAACCCAGCCAGTCTAGACTCCCACCTCACACCACCTATGCTCCCCGATCCCAGCACAGCCGGTTCCCTCCTACCCTTAAACGCCAAGTCCACAATCAAAACAAAAGGTGCAAAACAGGTTTCAGGTGGCAATGGCTGAGCCCTAGTGGCCAACTTCTGGGGACGCCAGGGCGAGCAAGGGATCATAGGACCTCAGACCCCCACCAGAGACAGTTCCCAACAGTCCTCTGGCCAAACTCCTCACACAGCCCTTCCCTGCCCTCGGCCCTAAAGACGGGGTGCTGGGAAACGGGTGAGGCTACGGGGGTGGGGAGAGACACCCCAGGGTCAAAATGACAGCCGCTTCAGCCGGGAAGGAAAAGATCCGGCAGGATGCCGGGCATCGAGTCCTAGGCCCGGGACTTCAACCTCGAATGGGGGCAACCAAGGGTCCGAGCCGTGCCAGGCCGCGAGCGGGAAGTCCAGCCCGCGGCGGCGGCGCTGCCGGGCCACGCTCCCCTCACTACTCACCCCAGCCGGGGCGGAGGGGCCGTGAGGGGCCGCAGCCCGAGTCCGCGGCGGGGGCACTCACTCACCGGTGGGGAGGGGAGGAGCAGCCGGCGTCTCCGCCAGTGCCGTCGCTCGAGCTCAAGCGCCGGCTCCTGCCGCTGCGACCGCCGCGCCCGGTCCATCCCACATACACACACACACCCCTCCCGGCCCTCCCCCGCGCCCCTCCGCAGCCGCCGCAGCCGCTGCTGCAGCCGCCACCGCCACCTCAGCCCCTGCGCGGGAGCGCGAGCCGGCTCCGGAGTGGGAGAGCGCGTGCGCCCACCGCCACCGCCCACAACCTCCGCCCCCGGCCGGCGACGTACGCGCACGCCGCAGGGGGAGGGCGCGCGCACGCCGCAGGGGGAGGGAACAGGCCTCTCAGGCTCGGCCCCGCCCCCAGCCCCCCTTCCTTACCCACGCGGTCGCGGCAACTGAGCTGAACCCGTGCACATAGTGGTGGACTGCTGCTGGTGGACTCCTCCTGCGAAATCTCTAATAACCGAGCTCTTCTAGTCTGACTCCTGTTTCTGGGGAGCAGAGACCTGTAGCAATCAATGCCTGTTTCAGCGATTTCTGGCCGCCGCTCGGGATCACACACCTGTTCTCCCTACCTTGAATGGAAAGGTCTTCCTTCCCCGATCTAGGAGGTTTCGTCTGCTGCTGGGAAAAGGGCAGAGGCTGTTACTATTTCATGTCTGGTATTACCACTGAAGGGACCACAAGCAACCATCTGGCTACCCCTTTTTCCTATTCATTTATTCGTTCATCACTTATGTATTGAGGCTTCGTGCGTATGCCAAGCCCTATTCCAGTTGCCAGGAGTACAAAATAAAACAGAGTCCCTAGGCACACAAAGTTAAATCTGGTGGAGAAGGAAAACATTAACGGGAGAATCACACAAAATTAAAATATGCAACTAGTAAAATCTCTTTTGAGAGGTACATGGTGCTAAGAGAACCTATATGGGAGGTCGGGGTGGACAATGGAGATTGATTTAGTCAAGGGTTTTCAGGTTGGAATCTGAAGGCTGACTTGGAAGGAATTCTCTAAAGGTCCAAGGATTGAGAGTTTGACATGGCAGGAGTGGGCAGTGGGATGCTGGAAGACCATTGAATGTGGAATAAATGAGTGTGGGGGGAGATAGGCAATAATTGAGGTAAGGATTTGAGACTTCACAGTCAAGGCAAAGTAAAGTGGTGGTGGTAGTGGTGGTGGTGATGCTGGTAGAGAAGAGCATTTTTTTATGGAGTAAAATGGGCCAGATTTGATAATCAATGGGATGAAGAGTGAAGGCCGGGGAGGAGGCAAATTTGACTCTTAGATTTGAGGTTGGTGGGGGATGCAGTTATAGATCTCAAGAACACTGAAGGAGGCCTCTGAGGAAAGTAACTAAAAACGGATTAAAAAAAAAACTTAAAAACTATAAATTTCTAGAAGGAAACATAGAAAAAAAATATTTTGACCTTGAGATAGGCAAAAATTTCCTAGGACACAAAAAGCATGGGCCATAAAAGAAATGATCATAAGTTTAACTTCAGCAAAACTAAAAAACCTTTTTTCTTTGAAAGATATCATTAAGAAAATAAAAAGGCAAGGTACAGATGGGAGGGAGGAATTTGCAATATAATATATCTAAAATATATCTGATAAAAGACTTGTATCCAGAATATATAAAGAATTCTTATAACTAAATAATAAGAAAACAACCCAATTAAACAATGGGCAAAAGGGTTTAGTAAAGGCCTCACCAAAGAAGATGTAAAAATGGTGAATGAGCAACAAAAGGTGCTCAACATTTTAAAGATTTATTTTATTGTTTTATTGACAGTGAGAGAGAGACAGAGACGTCATTTGTTTTCTATGTGGTTTCACAGGTAGGTGCAGGGCCACACAAGGCAGGGACCTGACCAGGGGTCTCCCGCATGGGTCCAGCAAGAACTGAGCTGGGGGCACATCCCAGTTTAGCATATGGGTCCACATGGGCTGGGCCGGGCCGGGCCAGGATTCAATCCTTGGACCCCAGAGCTGCAAAGCGAGCACTCAACCTGCTCAGCCATCCCAGTATCCCCAAGATGCTCAACATTTTAGTCATCCAAAGATTTGTAAATGAAAACCACAATGATATACCACTACACCCTCATTAGGATAGCTAAAATTAAAAAGACTGATGATGATCCAGTAATCCCACTCCTACACATCTCCTTAACTATACCTAGGCTCCAAATAAAGACAATAACAAAGTCATACTTTTATCTAACATAATACAACTAACCTACACACAACCAAAAAAATGTAACACTTTCCCCAAAAGAGAATGCAAAGTCCTTGGGTGATGCTCCCTTTCTACTTTGATATCCTATAACTTAATACTGGGTTATGAAGTTAGTTATTAGTCCTACATCCCCACTGTGTACTAGCAATTGAATTTCCTTAACCTAGCCAGTACAGGAACTCCCTTCTTTGCCTGTTGATTCAAAGATATGAGATGCCCACGGTGACCAGGTGACAGTCTCAACTTCCAGTTCAACAGAAACATTGTTGTGTCTCCTGGTAGAAGCATTCTTCCTTCTGACCATTTCTCCTTTCAGGCAAAATGAACAATCCGGTGCATTGCTTGAAGTTCTGCCAACAAGAAGATATTTCCTTTACTATTTTTCTTCAAGGATATCCCAGAAAGGGGCAATAGTGCTGCAACAGTCTGTTTTCACCAAGTGCCTGCATATTGTATAGAATCATGGTACACCAGGCTGCTAACCAAGACTAGATTTTCTCTCCCCAGTCAACTGATCATGGGGAAGGCCCCATGATATTAAAGGTGTGGGCTGAGAGAGAGAAGATAATGTAGAAGGAGTAGGGGCCATGGGCAGTTGGGCCACTTCCTTATACAGTTTACTTATGCCTTCAGGGCCTGCCCATTCAAGCCCAATCTTACATATACCATTTCATTGATAATGGAGTGCTGCTGTGTGTACACAACTTCATAAAATTAGCTTGGTGGACCAGGAAACATATAATTCATGATTAGTAGCTCAGGTCACATAGTAACTTGATGGACCATGATTAAGAGTTCAGTGTCTGCTAAGGCTCAGTAGCAAGCCTAAAGCTGTTTCTCAAAAGGAGAGTAGTTCTCTGCAGAGGGATGGCAGGGCTTTGCTCCAGAATCTTGTGTCTGCACTGTGATGCACTTATAGGGACCTGCCAAAGACTTGAAAGAGAATCTGTACCAGCCACTTGCAGAATGAGGCTCTGAGTTTGGTTTTCAGAAATCTTGGCCATAAGGGTTTCTTTCAAGGCAGAAGTAGAAGCTTTAGGCCATCGATGCATACCGTACATAGCTTGAGCTGGGAATTCGAAGCCCTGAGCTCATCCTTCTCATCCCCCACTTTCTTCAGTGTACTTAGGAGCAACCAACTAATCCCATTATATTCCTTAGATGAATTACATTATTCTAAGGTAACAAATACATGGTCACTCAGGACCTCATTTTCTATAGGCATTTGATTAGAAGTATCCAATGTCTCATCATGCCATGGACTTCTAGGGTCACACTGGAAATAGAGTTGTCGATGTCTTTAAATCTAACCAGGTTAGAGAACCAATTCAAGAAAACCCAGTACCAGGGATGCCGGGATAACTCAGCGGTTGAGTGCTTGCCTTGCAATCTCAAGATAGGGGGTTTGATTTCCTGTCCTGGCCCATGCAAACCCATATATTGAACTGTGGCGCAACTGGTAACTGCCGGGATGGCATAGCAGCAAAAGTCCTCGCCTCTTATGTGGGAAGACCCCAGTTCAGTTCCCACCCCACGTGGCCCCACATCTATCTGTGTAGAATGAAACTAATGCCACGATTAATGATGTACAACTATGGAGACTGTTCTGCCCCACCCTAACTTCTCTCAAACAATAAAAAGAAATCTTAAAAAAATTTACATTTGAAATTAATGAATAAATGTTAATGATAATATTGATGTGAAATGAATTCAGAGGAACTAAAAACCTTAAGTTGTTTAGTAAAATCTAGCATAACTTCTGTTAAAGTATTACAATATCTTTCTAACAATAATTTATCACATTTACAAATACTCTTGTGTCTCTCAGTATATGTTTAAAGCTTTTATTTTGATTGTTTTTTGACAGAGACAGACAGACAGACAGACAGACACAGAAGGGGGAGGACCCAGAGCAGTCTCCATAGTTGACAGCATTAGTTTTCCATATAGTTTCACTCCACAGGTGGGTGCAGGGCTGCGCAGGGCAGGAACTGGGCCGGGAGCCTCCCGCATAGGCCCCAGCAAGAACTGAACTGGGGGCACACCCCAGTTCAGCATATGGGTCCGCCTGCACCAGGCTGGGGATTTGATCCTCAGGCTCCAGGGCTGCAAAGCAAGTGCTCAACCCACTGAGCCATCCCAGCTTCCCTCTCAGTATATGTTTAACTTTGCTAAACATAAGTTATAAGAATGTAGTAAAGAATGTATAATGTAGAATTCTAAATTAAAGAATGTACCTTCACAGAATTTAAATTCAGTAAAAACTAGTTAAGAGTGAAGGGAGAAGCCAGGATTGCTCAGTGGTTTGAGAGCTTGCTTTGTAGCCCCAGGGTCCAAGAATCAAATCCCAGCCCTTGCCCGTGCAGACCCACATGCTGAACTGGGGTGTGCTGCCCATGTGGGGGACCCCCGGCCCAGTTTCCATCCTATGCAGCCCCATGCCCACCTGTGTGGAATGAAACGGTTGAAAAACTGATGACATACAATTATGGAAACTATTCTGGGCCCTCCCCTCTCTCTCTGTCTCTCTCTGTCAAAACAATAAAAAAGATGATCTGTTAAAAAAAAAAAAAGGAATAGCAAGAGCAAAAGACCATGATCAGGATGCTGGGATAGTTTAATAGGTTGAGCTCTTGCCTTGCAACTGCAAGATCTGGGGATCAAGTCCTGGCCCCAGCCTGTGCAGACCCACATGCTGAACTGCAATGCAACTGGTAGCCGCCAGGATAGTGGCGAGAGTTCTCACCTCCCATGTGGGAGGCCTCCATTTTGGTTCTGCCCCCCACGGTCCCACATCCACCTGTGTGGAATGAAACTATGTCAAAACTAATGATGTGTGACTATTGAGACTGCTCTGGGCCCTCCCCCATTCTCTCTCTCTCTCTCACCTTCTCTCAAAACAATAAAATAAATCTAAAAAAAAAAAAAGGTCATCATCATGTGACCAGGACATACTGGAGCAAGTAAGCATTGAAAATGTTATAGGGGGGAAGCCAGGATGGCTCAGTGGGTTAAGCTCTCACTTTGCAGCCCTGGGAACCGAGGATCGAATCCCAGCCCAGATCCTTGCAAACCCATATGCTGAACTGGGGAGTGCCCCCAGTTCAGTTCTCACCGGAGCGAGACCCCGGCCCAGTTCCTGCCCTGTGCAGCCTTGCACCCACCTGTGGAATGAAACTATGTGGAAAAACCAATGATGTACAACTATGGAGACTGTTCAGGGCCCTCCCCCTTCTCTCTGTCTTTGTATCTCTCTCTCTCTCTCTCTCTCTCTCTCTCTCTCTCTCTCTCAAAAACAATAAAAATAAATCTTTAAAAAAAAGAAAATGTCATAGGGAATTTTATTAGTATTTGCATGAAAGCAGGACAAGAAGATGTTGTATGGCATATTGTCATATGCTAATAACTTTGAATATCTCATATTGTGCTAGTTCCTCTCACTCAAGGCAGGGCCTTTGCTTCTGCTATTTCTGGTGCCTGATACACCTTCCTCACCAATTCTGCTGACCTTTCTGTCTCAGCTGAAATGTCATTTCTTCAAAGATGCCTTCCCTGGCCCCACAGACAAAGTCAACTTTTCCCATCAAACACAAAACATCCTGAGGCTTCCCTTTCTTAACCCTACATACATGTAACTTCTCCCTTAAACATCTGCTTTCTCTCTGGACTGAGTCATGGTACATGGCTTTGTCTCTGTCAATTTGAACCCACTGATCCACCATGTACTTTTCAATGCTCAGCACAGGCATACCTCAGAGATACTGTGGGTTTGGTTCCAGACCACCACAGTAGAGCAAATCATAGTCTTTTTTGCTGGTGGAGGTTCTATGGTGCAACATCTGTCAAGCACAATAAAAGCTAAGCACAATAAAATGAAGTACCGTATATCTGTAAATATTTATTGAATAAATAAATAAATAAATTCCTGTTCATATTAAATGAAGCATGACCCTGTCTTATATTTGTACAATGCTTTATTCTTTTTAGCATATTTTAACTTCTGTTATCCCATTTGAGCTGCCAAAGTCCCAGATTTACCTATGAGCCTTTCTCAACCATTAAAATGTATATGAGAACTCCTACCTCTTAGATAAAGCATGGGCTATACAGATGGATTGACTGCCTCCCAGTCCTAATTCTACCATTTCAGACCTGTGTCTTGGGCAAGTTATCTCACCTCTCTGGGCCCCAGTTCCCATATTTGTCCTTACTTCATAGGTACACTGTGAGGAATAAATGAATACAGTAGACCCTTGAACAACAGGGAGGTTTGGGGTACCAACCCCTGAGAATTGCAAATCCATGTATAACTTTTGACTCACAAAACTCAACTACAGTTGTCTCTTGGTATCTGAGGGGAATTGGTCCCAGGACTCCTTGTAGATACCCAAATCCATGGATGCTCAAGTCCCTTATATAAAATGGCATAGAACAATGCATACAGTTGGCAAAATTAACCTACCACAGATAGAAAATAATATTTTCAATCTACAGTTAGAAATCCGTAGATGCGGGAAGCCGGGATGGCTCAGTGGGTTAAGCGCTCACTTTGCAGCCCCGGGGACTGAGGATCGAATCCCAGCCCCGGCCCGTGCGGAACCATATGCTGAGCTGGGAGCTCCCCTAGTTCAGTTCTCTCTCTGTCTCTGTATCTCTCTCTCTCTCTTTCCTCTGTCAAAATAAATAAATAAATAAAAATATATTTTAAAAA
>PVKE010005721.1:0-57686 GCA_004027555.1 Craseonycteris thonglongyai
CTGGTAGAGAGGAGTAGCTGTGCAGCCTTTTCCTCAAGGTGAAATAGGAGGCTATCCGTTTCCCTAAATGCACGTGGTCTATGAGGGCTGTAGCTGCAGCTTCTGGTGTCCTTACCTCTGAACACAGATCAAGAATGCAGTCCCACAGCGTCACTCAGGAGACCTGTGTGCTGGGCACAAGCTGGTGGCTGTAGTGCTGTGTTCAAGGGGAATATTTCAAATATTCAAGGGGAATATTTCAAAGGTGACTGAAGTGTTATTCAGCAGTGAGATGTGAAGCACTTTTTGTAGGATGAGTTTGCAATCTTAATTGTCAGCATTTGTACGATGTCATAAGGTGACATATAATAGGGTATCAAGTATATAGTGTCGGGATCCTGAACATTCCCTGGTTCCCAAACCAATAGATGCCAATAGGTGTGTTAAATTCACTTTTAGGAGTAAAAGGGAAGAATTACTCTTTTCTGACTCCATAATATGTGCTCAAAAAATATTTATTGGACAAACAAATGAATAGATGCAAACTGCCTTCAGGGTACAGGCAGTTTCCTTGGGTTACTGATGGCAATGCCTGGGCTTGGGCCCAGTACTATATAGCGACTTGGCCCAGAATACAGAACGGTGAATGTCAATCTTGGGGGGAAGACCGGCCCCTCCAAGTCACCTCCTTAGGGTAAAAGACCTCACAAGAACAGCCATAGATGGAAAGGCAGTGTCTTTATCACTCCCTGGAAACAGGAGCCAATGGAGCTGACCGCCAGGGTCTCTTATAGTTCTATAGCTCAGGACCGGGAGGCGACCAGCCACACTCACAGACAGGTTATCCCGAGCATCCCAAACATCTATTTCTTACATGTTACTGACTTTCCACTTACCTTTGTTTCCCCAAACAAGGATGCCGTGCAATCTTAAAAAGGCTCAATTTTCTGTGCAAATACCTAAAAATCCTGTCTGTGGTGTGATACTTTGTATAATCTCCAAACGGGCAAGGCCCTCAGCATAAAGCTGTTCTGTAATGGATCTGAGATTTGCAGTTCCTGGACTTCATTTGGCAAAAGAATCTGTGTCTTTGCCAAACCACTTAGCGAGTGCTCACAACACTTCAATCTGTCATGGATTGTGTTTAATAAGGTGTGTGCTTCCACAGCTACCCCCACTCTGCTGATTGGAGCTTGTCACCTGCTGGCTGGTGGCCATCGCTCTTTTCCAGTGAGAGAGAAATGTGTACAAAATAACAAAAGAGAGAAAGAAGCTCTTTACTGGCAGTGAGCTCCTACTTCTTTTGGGACATTCCAAAGATGGTTCTCTGGGGCTGTGACCCTTCCCTGTGGCTGTGACCTAGAGGTACAGAGCAACTAAAAAACTCCATTGAATGGGATTAAAAAATGGACCACACACCCCAAAACAGATCACACCTCAAATGTTACAAGAGCTTTCCCTCTTCATCAACCCAGTGAAAATTAAAAAGCCAAGAGTTCAGAGCTATTCAAGAAATCATTTGGTTCAGCCTGAAGCACCTAGACAAATTCAACTTTATCTTCAGCTTTATGGATAAGGTGCAGGTAAAGAGAGGACAGGTGTGTTGCTCAATGTGATTCAGCAAATCAACAAAATGTTTGAGTCTAGAAACCAGATCTGGACATGCAAATGGTCTTCACCAGAAATGTCAAACTGTTCCAACTAAATCTCTTTAATTTCAGAAGAGAGTATACACCTACCACAAGGGAAGGTGTTATAACCCATAGCTGCGGATTATAAGCATGGAATTTCTTTGAAATTACATGTTTGTTTGTTTTTTTGTAAATGTCATGTTCAATTCAGTGAAGCATTTGTTGGGATTAATATAAAATAATATTCCCCAAAATCATTAGCCAGAATTGATACTTCAAGAAGATGCCATGTTTGTTCTGTATCTTTGTATATTTCTGGGCTATGGGACCCAAGTTCAAGAACCATGACCTGTTCCCTGATTTATTTAGTCCACTCTAGGAAAGTCTTATTATGCAAATGCCATTTGCCACCTAAGCTGTCTAGACCCATCTCCTGAGATGCATTCATGGTAGAACAAGACAAGAAAAGAACCATCCTCTTCACACAATTCTTTTTTTTGCTCAATCCTCCAACCTGCAAAGTTATTTCCCAGTTATAGGCCTTAACCCCTTTGGCTTGGCCAATGACAATGAAGGAAAAAGTCCTTATCCCCTGTAAAATCTATCCAAATAAATTGGCTGCCCACCTTTCAAAAGTATACATAAAAAGTACATAGCTCTGGGTGGTGAGCACATAATGTGATGTATAGGTGATGTGATGTGGACTTGTACATCCGGAAACTATCTGTTACCAATCAATGTCATCCCAATAAATTTAACAATAAAATTAAAAAAAAAAAAAAAAAGAAGTACATAGCTTAGGAAGCCCTTAGGAACTCTGTGAATTTGTCAGAAACACAGAATCAGGAGGTTTTAAGGGATCCTAGTTTCATTTGCTAACCGAACCCTTTCTGAAAAAAGCAGTATTTTATATTAGGAATCACATTCCTTCTTCCAATATCAATCTATCTGTCTTTTAAAATGTATTTTAATATAAACCATATCCAGACATCTAGAATAAGAATTACTTAGGAACAAACTGTGGGACAAAAGAAAAACGCACAGTGATAAGCCACAAAAGGCACACGCCAACCTTATATTCAGGTCCAAGGGTTGTTACTCTCATTGTTGAATGTTGTAGTATTGTCCAGACACCACATACCCACCCCTGTGAAATCAGGCGGTCTGTCCTAGGCTGGAGCACTCCAGGGCACTACATCTGTAGAGGTTGCTTTTATGTGTCAACTTGACTAAGCCATAAGGGTGCCCAAGTATCTGTTTAACCACTATTTCTGTAAGGGTGTTTCTGGATCAGATTAACATTTGAATCTTCAGACTGAGTAAAGCAGATCACGCTTCCCAATGTGGGCCTCGTCCAATCTACTGAAGGCCTGAATAGAACAAAAAGGCTGAGTAAGGAAGAAGTCTCTCTTTCTGTGATTGGCTTCCTTCAAGCTGGGACATCTGTCTCCTCCTGCCTTCAAACTCAGGCTTGAACCTGGGCTAGAATTTACACCAGTGGGTCTGTCCTGGACCTCTAGCTTGCTAACTACAGATCTGGGGACCTTGCTGCCTCCATAACCATGTAAGCATATAAACAAATTCATATATATGAGTCTACATACATTTATCCAGCACCTACCAATCCCCATGGGTGCCGGCTAACTGAGAGCCTACTGTATATACAAACACACTCTGTAGAGCATTCATGCCACACCGTATACTCTAGAGCAGGGGTGTTCAACCTTTTGGCTTCCCTGGGCCACGGTGGAAGAATTGTCTTGAGCCACACATAAATTATTCTAACAAGAGCTAATGAGCTAAAAAAAAAATGCAAAAATATCTCTTAATGTTTTAAGAAAGGTTATGAATTTATGTTGGGCTGCATTCCAAGTCATCCTGAGACACATGCCGCCTGCAGGGCATAGCTGGGCAAGCTTGCTCTATAGTACACACACACACACACACATTCCTTTTATATATAAGTGGTTGTGTTTCTCTGGAAACCCTTAGTAACACGACACCCCACTGCTGCCACTAGATCTGGAACTGCCGAGAAGTGACGCATGGTCACCAACTTACATCACTGTCATTGTCCCAGTTGCAATTATATAGAAAACGTCTTTTTTTCTCTCATTTTGAAATATTTCCTTTAAAATGGCAGCATTTTCTTGGTTTGTGCTGTCTTTTATGACTGTTGAGTAAGTAAGTTTCATGGTATATCTATTACTAATATACTTGGATCCCACAGAGAAATGTATGTATGTTTCTTAAGTTTAATAAAATATTATGCATCTGCTTTTTCATGTTTTTGGCAAGGTTCCCATCACCCTGGCTTGGTGCCGTTTATGCATTTTTTTATTTTCTATTTTAATATGAGCTTTACTACTTGGGATTTCTATTAGTAATGCTGGAGGACTTGGAGCAGACTTTTAGAAGTAAAAGTTATTTACGCCCTTGTACAATGCATAATTAAATGTGTGGCAGTGAAAGGTGATATAGTACATTTAATAGATGAGGCTCATTACAGTGGCAGCTTTAAGGAGGTGGCATTCTAACCCTGGCAGTGGGGCCTTACAAGATCAGATAGTGACCGTCCCTTCACATATATAGCAGTGCCCAGGAGGCCACATGACCTAATAAAGAAGGCAATGACTATGAGGGCTCTCTAGCCAAGGGACCCATTCCAACATTAAAAATAAAGGAATAGGGATGCTCCAGATAACTTAGGGAGATAGCAAAGCTCCCATAGATTAGGATGGTGACACCAATGTCCCCAAGCATACCCTGTGAACAGCAGCTCTTTGAGGGGACTATATCTCAGCTTCTTGCCAACAGTCTGCCTTCCTCTTCCCCCATCCAGGAGAGCTTTCTGTGTCTGTGAGCTCAGTGCAGCTCCCTGCAGCGGCTGCAGCTGCCCACCCAAGCCAACTGGAGCAGGCTGGGCCCACGTCCCAAAAGAACTCCCTCCTCTTCCTTTCTGCATTCCATACCAAAGACCCAGGAGAAAAATATCACTTGAAAAGAAAATCTTTCGCACTCTGCCCCACGAAGTCTATGACGACGCAAACCTCATCGTGGCTCTGCTAAGTGGGTTCCTGTGGATACCCAGCCCTGAGCCCACGTCAGATTATGCAGTCACACAGTTCGTGCCTGCTGCAGCTGGCCCTCTGCCACATACCAGGGATGCACAGGGTAGTAAAACCAAGTCCCTGCCCTGGAAAGGAAATCGGACAGAAGTACAGTCATACAGTGGTACTCAACTGCTTGGCAACTCATTGAATCTGGTATTTGATGCATTTTGATGCAAAATTTTGTCCCAGCCCTCATCATTTGTTTGGTACTCGATGCACAAGCTAGAACATATCTGTATCAATTGCCTCATGACTTACTACTTTTTCCAGCTGAGACGGGGCCACACATTAGTCATGCAGTAGCTCTTGCCCTGTGCACATCCCCTTGCCATCTTGTCTTAGCTTCTGTGGTCTTTGTGTATCTCTGGATTAGGAACATATTAAATTTGTTTCCATTATTCCTTGTGAAAAAATCTCTTTGGTGCTCGTCATTTCTGTTACTCATTACACCTCTCGGAGCCAACGAACAATGAGTACCAAAGTACCACTATAGATCATTCCAATGCTATGTCATAGGTGCTAGGAGGCACATGGTGCTGAAAGCTTAGGTCAGGGTTACTAATTCAGCCTAGAGTTCACAAGTGATTTTCTGGGTAGAACAAAACCTGAGTCTTGAAGACAGTTGGAAACGTTAATGAGGCAAGTGGAGGACTTCCTTAACTCTCTCACCTAGGATCATCTCCAGCTTCTAATTTGCTTTTCCCAAAATAGCCCAGTGATATAAAAATCCAGGTCCCAAAGCCATGGGCACAGTGTCCTAGTTCCTGGGATCCTCGGTGGTTGCCCCAGAACAATCCAGGGAATCACCTGCTTGAGGCAGCTTACACCCGTGGTCTCTCACCCTGCTCTCCACCCACGTGTTGCCCACCTCAGCCGGGAGCACTTCCTAAGGGCACCATGTTCCCTCAGCGCCAATGTAACGCAGTTTAAAAGTGTCTGCTCCTTCTATGAGGGAGGCAGAGATGCTGGGCCCACATCTACCAGTACCTTCTCAGAGAAATTTCTAGAAACACAAAAGAAATGAGGCTCATGTGTCCTGATTGTGAGGGAGATATTTTCCAATCTTTAGTGAATGGTTACTGCAGCCAACTTAGGTTTACAATCCCACAGCCTGACCCTGTGTGGGAAGACAGAGGAAGAGCCTCAATTTCCAGGTTTTTAAATGTTGAAAATTGGATCATCTCATGACAATTGTGGTGAGCACTTATGTGTTTATTAAATGAGACTGCTGAAATAAGGATATAGACCAAAACCTCCTTTGACCATTTAAGAGAAAACTTAGGCTCCAAAACAACCCCACAGGACAACATTAAGACCTGAAGTGTTCTCTTTTTTCTTTTTTTTCCTTTTCGCTTTTAGCAAACCAATTACAGCACTGAAGTGGGTGAAACACCCCAAGGAATAGTGTATAAGATCATATAGTAATTGAGCCAATTTACAATAGGTAACTGAGAAATGCTTGAAATTGTCATTTTTCCTGGTTAGTGCTGAATAGGAAAGAATGTGATTAATAAATAGCTTAAGCAGCAAACAGAAGGTACTTACAATGCACGAATGCTCTGGGGATATGAGGTATTGAGAAAACCATTACGATAAAGTGCAGGCAGTCTATAAGCTTAAAGAGGTTGAAACAACTTTTCAAAACATCACATTAAAGGGATATTTGGGCTGGATTGCTCAAGATTTCCTATCCATGCCATTTAACTGTAAGGTCAAACTCTAGGTGAGTTAAGGTGAGCTGAAATCAAGGAGAATTTTTTTGGGGGGGTGAAAATCTAGAGGCTCAGAGCCAAGACCTCTACTCCCAGCTTCTGTCTAGAAGATACTGCCAGGCGTTGTCTCAACTGCCTGTTGACATAATCCCTACTCTGCAATTCTATAATCCAGGAGAAAGCAATGGCATCATTGGAGTGATGACGGACAGTGGCAGAATGTCTTGGATAGTATCTATTTTGGACAAGACCTTGGGCTCCCAGGAACCTGCTTTTATACAGCTGTTCAGAAAACACACCCAGTGCTGTATGGAAGCTATTCTTTAATCAGGAGAGTAAACGTTCAGAAGGAACAGACCTTTAGCATTTAGAAACTAGGTTCTTCCAATGACTTTGACAATATCGTGACATTTAAGGGTATGTTTATCTGACACTTCTTCACTCACTCCACCTCTGTTTCTACCTGATCTCTGCAGGGGCCATCAGTTGCTTTTAACTACTAGGCATCCTTTCCCCTTTCTTTTGGAAACAATAGTCACTTTCATTGGAGGGCTGCCTCTCCCTACTGCATCAGCTCTGAAGGGGCTCCCCTCTCCCCCTCCCAATCTACAGGAAAGTCAAATAACACAGGTGCCATCCAATGTGATACCCCTATCCCCCAAGTCATAGTGACTGGCTCAGAGATGATACCATAATCCAAGTCACACTCATCAGAAGCTCTCCTTCAGGTTGTATATTTGGGCACCTCTTATCAAATGAGTAAAAGAGCTGGGACGATGGCAGCCTACAGTTGATTACAGTCCTATCCTCTCCCACACTGCTGCATTGTAGAAGTCTGTCCGCAATGGAATAGGCGGTCCTGAGGGCTTATCCCTCCTCCCTGTCTCCTTTCACCCCTATTGCTATGTTGTGCTTCTTTTCCTCAGAGCTTTGCTCTCAGATCACTGTCAGATCATTCCCACTAGGTTTACCCAATCAGTTGTAAGAATGATAATTGCACTAGCTAGAGTCAGGTATGAGCCCACACCAAAAAGAACTATAGCAGGTCCTTGAATAATATCGTCTTGTTCAGTGTCATTGTTAAAATGTTGATGAGATGCTGGAGGAACTTTACTCTTATTTATATCCATTAACTTATGGTATAATTGAATTCACTATACTCATATGTCATTTTGCTTAAAGTCACAACCTATCGATGATGTTAAATAAAAATTCACCATATATCAAAGGAAGGTGAAAATGGTAGAGAGATTAGAAACCCTGTGATTTGGGAAGTAATCTCAGGCATGGAGGATGCTCACCCTCAGGAAGAGAAAACTCAGCAAGATATAAAGGTTGGAAGTGAGTATCTTCAGTTCTGTCATAATCTAATGAGTTCAGAAAATAGAATAAAATTCAATATATGGAAAGTACAAAGGGATAGATTTTTTTTAACAGTATAGGCAGAGATAGATTATCCTAATGTAGAAAGTTCTTTCCAAAAAGGATAATGAGTTCCCTGCTGATGACATATTCGTATGCTGGACATCATCAAGAATATTTTTTCATGATATATTTCACAGTGTGGTGTAAAAAGAAATCGCTGTCACAGATTCCAAAATTTGAGGAAGAATCAAAGTAATAGCTGTAATGAGGCTATATGACAAGCAACTGTTTTGTCTCTACCCCTCCTAGTGAAAGCAGAGACTAATAATGGACATCCACTCCTCATAAGGAGCATATCAGATTAAAATATCACGGCTCTCTGGTATCTCTTTATGTTCTATAAGTCTAGCTGGAGATGTCAGACATGTTGGATGAGCACCCAGAAAGTCACCCTGGATCAGAGCTCTTATGAACTAGTATCCAGGGCAACCAGAAACACTTTATGATGTTATGGACCCTTTTGGTCTGTCCTCTGCTGAACCGCTCCATTCATTACTGACTCCTAAAACCTCCTACCATTGAGGTTTTATTTTTTATCACAAAGCTTTGATCACTGTTGAGAGAAAGGGGGCTAAATCCTGGGACAGAATCACAAACACCTTAGTAAAAGTGAAGAATTACAGAGCAGAAGTGGCAAAGTGGGAGCAGCATCTCTTCCCCCTATCCCTGCCATTATAGATTGAATCCCAGTGCCCTTAACAACCATTCTGCATCAGCTTCCTGAACTAATCCCTCAGACTGACCTTTTCAAATCCATCCACCACATTGCAACCAGAATGAATGATCTTTCAGAAATAAAGATCTGACCATGATCCCCACCACCCCTTAAACTCTCCAATGTCCCCTCATTGACTTCAGAACAAAGTCTGTATTTCAGCACCACCTAGCCAGTCCTCGGTAATTTAATCATAACTCTCTAACCTCAATTCTAGCCACCCTGCCTCACACGGAATTCCATTACATTCTCCCTACACTTCTTATTTCTCGTCTTCTTGCCTTGGTTTAAGTTGTTGTTTCTATCTACATCTTAATCTTGTTTTTATAAATAATTCTTATTCCCTCTTCAAGGGTCAGCTCAGAAATCACAGTTTCAGTCTTTCTTAGTTCCCTGCTTCCCCAACCAAAAGCAAGGTAACATTGCCAAAGGGACAAAGTGAAATGGATCCGAAGCAAGGTGACAGAATGGCAGAAAAGGGTACTGACAATTATTAAGTGCTCCTCATGCACAGGATACATGTGGACCCTTGTATGTTTGTCTGACCCATCATATGGCCACAAGCTAAGCCAGCTGGTATCAGACACTCTAAGATCCCATGTTCCAATTTTAGGGCTACTAGAAACTTGTTCTTTTAGAAGAGAGGCCCACCTGAGATTCTAGAAGCTACCTCATTCTCCAGTATTCACAGGACACCAAGCTCCATCCTAGCACTGTGGTAAAAACTGCCACCACAAGTTGATTGGCGATTGCCAAGGAGCAAGTTGCTTAGAGAATCAAGGCCAGGACACACAGAATCCACGAGCTTTGGCAGAATTGACTCCAATCAAGTACGGAAATGCCCTGGGCAGGCCACATCCAGTGAGGACATGCACCATAGGCTGGTGCTGATCTGCATCAGTCCAGAAGAGGCAGCATAAACTAGTGGATTATGCAAGTCAAGAAATCAAATAGTAGAATAATTAAAAGTATTTCTCTCCTTATGCAATAAGAGCTATTGGGCATCCATCCTGAGCTTAGAGCTGGAGGCAAGAGGCTGGGGCAGGTACCTTGTGATTTTAATGCCTCCAACACTGTCCCAGCCCCTTAGGAAATAACAGAAGAGGCAGAAGTAATGTACTTGTGCTTTTTACTTGAGTCCACAAGGCCTGCGATCAGTGAGACCCAAAACACTGGTAGGAGTAAGCCCTTGTCCTTGAGTGGGATTCATGGGTGTATGGGTGCTGGTTTCAACTGCAAAGAAGAATTAGGGGGGGAGCCCCCTTGGACCAAGAAGGCTGACTCCTTCAGAGTCACCAGAATGGAAAAATTAGGATCTAGTGAGAGATGCTGGGACCATGGGAGCATAAAACAGGAAGGGGGGGGGGGGCAGGATTATTATGGTGAAATATGGAGATGATTTTGTTTTACAAACAACAACAAAAGAAAAATGCACTGATAGCAGAATTGTGAAAAACAGAATCCACTGCATGTCTTCCATAGACGCTGATGTGGAGCCAGGAACTGAATGTGGATCGATTACCAAGGCATTTTCATTCTGCCTTAACTGTATACATTCTAAAGCAAGCTTTCCTTAAAATTCAATAAATGTAATGTTTAAAAATGAAAGACCTGTCATTAAATGAACTCAGGTTAAACCAGGTTCTTAGAGTCATTACAATCACTGTCATAAGGATGAATTAAGAAGGTTGTTCTGGTCTCCAATTTAATAACACTTTTGACTGCCTTGTAAATTGTGTGATATATGGTAATATGGCATCGAGTATTTGATTGGCTTGCTCCTCCAACCCTTCCTCATAAATTATCATCATCATGAACACAGACAAGTTCTTTCCTATTTTCCTTGGGTCTTGTTTAAATAACTATTAACCCTTGCTTGGCACCAAGACAGTATTAATGTAGCAACAACCAAAAAAGAAGAAAAAAAGGAAACTATGACAATTAAAGCTTTGAGAGTCTCTCTAATAATCTATGTGACTAGTGATGAATGTTTCACATTAAAAATATGTTTTCTTTTCAAATAAGCAAAAGAAAAGGTTTTTAGTATCCCTTCCCTACACTAGGCTCCATAGAGGTTCATAATGATATGAAACCCCAAGGAGCAGGCAGGAAAGAATTCCATGGATATCCACTTTTAATGGCAATGTTCTAATCAGTAGAGTAGTGAGGGAGACCAACCACTAAGAAGCATTCCAACATTCTGCTATGATGGGGGAGAGGGGGAAGTAGAGAGAATTAGAGAGCACGTTGGAGAGCACTAAATCCAGTCCTTGTGGGGTCACAGAAAGCTTTTCAGGAGTTATATCTAAACTGAGATAGAGTGCAGGAGTAGCCAAGCAGAAACGTATGCTCTGGGAAAAGCAGAAGGAATGTATCCTGGGAGGTAAAGAAAACAGTATGTGAGGAGTACTGCTTATCTGGAGAACTGAATGGGGTTTAGAACGGCCGAAACATAAATAGCAAGAGGGAGAAATTACAAAAGCTGTGCCTAGAGAGGGAGGAAGAGTCACCCAAAGACAAGACAAGTAAACCACCTGTTTCAATTTTATCTTCCGGCCAATTTCTGAGCAGGAGAGTTTTCTAAGCAGGAGAGTGAAATGCTCCGATTTGCATTTTTAAGGCTCTCTCTGGCTCTAATAGGAAGAAGCAGTTTGGATGAGGCAAGTCTGGAAATCTGGAAGTCAGTAAGAAGGAAGACTGCTGTGGCCATCTTGGGGAACAAATGCTGGTCACCTGGACTTGGGACATTACAGTGACAATGGAGGTACATTATCAGATTTGAGGAGTATTTAGGAAGTAGGAGCAATAGGCTTAGATAATTGAGTGGATGTGACAAGTGATGGAGAAAAAAGCTGTCAGTGGTCATACCCATATTTCTGGCTTGAGCCTGCAGCTGTAGGTCGCTCACTGAGCTGAGAAGTGGGGTAGGGGGTTGGGGGGGGGGGAGGCACAAGTGAGCAAGTTGGGAGTTCCATTTTGGCTGTACGGGTTGAGGTACCTGTGGAATTCCCAAGGGGCTATGTCTAGTAGGCAGTGGGTGGGATACACGAGTTCAAAACTCAAGACAGATCTGGACTCTTCTAGGACAACTTACAAGAAGCAAGTGGTCTACCAGGAAATGGGGGCGCTAAGGCAATGTGCAACATGTGTCCTCACATGTAGAAACAGAACTGTCCTCTCAAAAAGAGAGAGTGTTCACATTCAGTTGTGAGAACCAGGAATAGCTTCAAGAGGTAATATTTGATTTAAGACCTTTGAAGACAGGTTAGATTTTAGTTGATTGAGAAAGAAAAGGTGGGCCATTTGAACCTGGGGGTGGGGGGCTGAATGAAAGCACAGAGTGAGAGAAACTCATGACACTACCGGGACTTATGAATATTTACATTTGGCTGCGGTTTAAGGTCTGTGTGTGGGTGAACAGGAGGGAATGTAGTTGGAAAGAGGAGTTTACTATAAGACAGGAAGAATGAGCTTTATCTTGCAAAATGGATTCTTCAGAGGGATTTGAACTAGGGAATGACAGTCTTTATGAATTTCACAGACCACTTCTCATCTTGCTGAGCCTTTATAAAGAAAGTAGGATTAGAGAGACACCAACACAAGATAGACGGTTTTGAACTCAGACAGCTCTGGGTGATAATCCCAGCCTGGTATTGGAAAACTCTGTGACCTGCTGAGTTAGTTCCTATTTCTTTGAGTGTCAAATGGATAGTATGATGCCCACATCTTATGATGACTGTGAACTTGGAAGATCATAGATCTATGGTAGCACATAAGAGACAGTTACTATATGAAGAACAGCTACTAGATTGGTCATGGTTACTATACAAAGAACAGCTACTGAAGTTCTGTTAGTCACCTACTCCTTAACCAGACCAGCCCCTTGGAAATAGGACACAGTAATAGCAGCAACCACTTCAGCTGGGGAAAGCCATGCCCAGGTGGGGAGGAAACACACCCCTTCTCAAAACAAGCAAATACGACTATTTCCTGCCAGGCAGGACAGAAGCCTCAGCACTCAGACGGAGAGCTCATCAGCTCACCCCCACGTTTCCACATGCACCTGTACGGCTACTGCGGTGCACTCAAAATCAGTGCCGGGGCCCGACCACCCAAGCAACTGCCGAAGACACAGCTTCCAAAGCACCGGGAATGCAACTTTGGGGACAGGACCCAGAAGTGGACATTTAAATAATACACCTGAACTTCTCTTCCAGGACACATTATCATGTCATAAAATTGAACATGTAAGACCTGTCTGCCCTGCCCACAAGGGATTAATGGGCCAAGTCCACTGATAGAGAGGTCTGTCACAATCAGAGTCGTTCGTGGCCTTTTATTTCTTAGAGGTGGATGATCAACTGTGCTTCCTGAGATCTTAATGAAGAAGGCTTCTACTCAGACTTTGGCCGGCGTATGAGGGCTCCATGCAATATAATAGGATATTCGAAACAGGAAAAGTACATCTTTGTAATGGACAAGGGAAGGAAAAGCAACCCAAGCATGACACAGTTGCTGTCAGGGTCTGCAGAGGGCTGAGGCATTACCCTACTTGCAAGCTAACAAGTGGCCTTGCCAGATTCATGGATGCTCTCCTGAGTCAGAGGCAAGAGACTTTGTTATAACAAAAGCAGTAGCCAGAGCATCAGCGTTTCCTCCAACATAGAGAGCAAGTTTCCTTACACAGGGCACCATAAAAGAGTGTGTCTCCCCACACTAAGCCCTCTTTCACTGTGGCTGGCCTCTAAGCTGCTCTGGCTCAGCATCCCAACTCATTCTCTCTCCATAGAAACAGGTCTTGTTCTGGAGACTATGGGGAAACCCTCACGGCTCACCAGCATGACGCCTGTCTGAAGGTGCCTTTATGTAATCAATCTCCTTAATGACTCCTTAGTGACCGCAATATGATAACTAAGGGACATATACACACACACACAATGGAGGGGAAAGGAAGAGAAAGAAATGATTTAGCTCCTTTTCAAAGCTGTCCCTGGCTTTCTAATGCTGAAATCAGAGTACACTCGCCGCGGGGAAGGAACTTCTAACTCGCAAGGAGTTCACAATCTGCCACATAAATCAGAGGAATACGGTAAGCTGTGATAAGCACAGCCACACATGTGGAGTTCGATTAAGTCTTTTGTTCTCCCTGGGGAAAGGAAAAAAGGTTTCTTTACATGATACAGCAATATCAAATTACCTGCTACTTTTTAATATTGCACATCTTGAAATCATATCTTGGGTGTTCTGAACTGATGAATAATTTAGAATGGCATTTTAGCACCCCTTCCTCCATATGCAAAAATGTAATCTGACTTAATTGTATGTTGCCATGATAACATTAAGAGAGCCCCCGAGGGGCATCTGGGACGTGCCCGGCTTAATGAAAAGTCAAAGGATGTTGCTTGAATTTATCTGAACGCGTGCTCTGCTCGCGCCGAGTGTTTTTCTGGACGTGACACTGGCTTCTCTCTCCTGAGAGTGCTGAGCGCACCGTAGTAGCTGGGGTGGCTCACCGTCACTTACAGCACCAAGGAACTGTTACCGTGATTTCCTCATTTGGAAATCAAGAGGCTCGTGGAAATCCTTTGGAGACACAAGTGGGAATTTGTGCAACTTCATCACTCATTGAAGTTGGAACGTTTTTGATTGTGGCAGTTTGGTGGTGGTGGTGGTGGTGAGTGGTGTTGCTTTCCTGGTGCATCTGTAACACTGAAAGCCAAGCCAGGCCTTGAAACAGTCAGTGTGCCGACCTAACAACAAAGCGAGTGCCTGGAGGGAAAAACACGCAGCAGAGGCAAGGATTACCGAGGCAAAATATGTCTGTGTGTATGTGAAGAGAAACTGCACCCGGGGCTGGCCGGAACCCAGACAGGTTAGGTCACATTTCTATGGCAAAGAACTAGATGCTATAAAACTGATCAGATTCAATAACCTAAACAGAACTGGAGACGTGGAAGGGTCAGAGGGTTCGCATCATAATGGTTCAACAAATGAATAAGAAGACTGAGAGGGAGCATTCAGACCCCCAACGGAAAGAGGGATTGTCAGAGAGAACTCAAGCAGTGAGCAATCCATGGTCATGAACAGCTCTGGGTCCACTCACAGCTCCTACACATGGGTGGCTTTTATGCCCTGACAGCACATAGCTACCCATTGTACCCCTCCATCCTTTCTCAGAAACTAACCCCGTGCTTTGTACAACTGTTGTCATTTATTGAGTGAGCATTAAGCTTGAAGCCTATTTGACCTACCTTTGAAACCTCATCTTACTCTCCCCTTCCACCACAACATACATACTGCTCATTCCAGTCTTGCCCCCAGTGTCCTACCCACAGCCCCTTTCTCACTCCATTCCCTCCTCCTCTAATCCCTCCATCTTTGCTCTCTCCTTTTCTCTGCCCATCTAGATATATCTGTTCTCAGGGAAGCTGGGATGGCTCAGCCAGTTGAGCACTCGCTTTGCAGCCCCAGGGTCCAAGGATCAAATCAGAGACCCAGCCAGTGCGGTCCCATATGCTGAACTGGGGTGTGCTCCCAGTTCGGTTCTTGCCGGGGCCTATGCAGGAGCCCCCAGCCTGGTTCCTGCCCTGCACAGCCCCACGCCCACCTGTGGAGTGAAACTATATGGAAAACTAATGACGAACAACTGTGGAGACTGCTCTGGGCCCTCCCCCTTTTCTCTCTTTCTTTCTGTCTTGTCTCTTTCTAAAAAAAAAAAATATATATATATATATATAAATAAATCTTTAGATATATCCGTTCTTCAAAACACAGCTCAAATCCCAGCTCCTCGAAGCAGCTGTCCTCAATCTTTGACTGCCTTTTCCTTCATCAGAATTCCTTATTCCTTTAACTGTGTTCCCATGAGTTTTATTATTACTTGTTATATAATACTATTAGTCTTTCACTCTGTTTATAAGCATGTATACAGTGCTTTCCAACTTGTTTGGTTAAATTATTTCTTAAGTACAGTGCCCATGTCTTTTCTATATATATATATATGAATGAGCACAGTGCTTTAAATATAGCTCATGGTTCATAAATGTGGGATAAATATTAAGTTGAATTTATGTGAGTACTGATCATCCTGGAAGAGGGGAATCATTCAGAATTTCCCAGAAGACTATGGTATGAAAATCCACAAGGAAAGTCATGCCCTCCAGCCTGGGAGTTCACTGGGGTCCCTGAAAGAGGTAAGGACCCATCAGCAGCAGACCCACCATCCCACCGGACACACTGTAAAGAACGTGTGACATGCAGTACAGGAGACAGGAATTACTACATGTAAGATATGACAAGCTCCCAAAACCAGGCTCCAAAGGAACAGGTCCTGCTCTGTCACTGACTGCAGCTCATCATCTGGGACTTCAGAGCACAGAGCACTTGTGGGCACAGAGCAGTCCATTATGGTGATATGCCATGACATATCTGGCCCAGAGTAAATGCTCTCTTTGCTTCTTAACTGTCACAATGTGTACTTCACTTGAGCTGCCTCTTTGTGAGTTGGGGCACTTAAACCTCTCAACCTTTCCAGGTGGCAATCACAGTAAATCCCTTCTTAAGGTCTCCACATGTGACAGAGGTATCTTGGATTGGGCAGATTAAAAGACAAAACACTCAGACAGGTGAGTCCATGCCACTCAATTGCTTCAAAGACCTGTGGCTCCCCAAAATCCAAACTCCCCTGGAGATGTGGGTCTGCTTGATTCATGGGCTTTCTTTAGTTGGTTTCATAAAGATGGTACTCTTTAAGGAAGTAGGTGGCCTGGTGCACTCAGAGGAAGATAAGGGTACATGAGAGTCTTGGCTATTGATTTGAGAATCTTTTACCTAAATGATGATGAAACTCGGGTAATGCAAGGATTTAAATAAATTCAAATTGAATTGAATTTGGTTTGAAGAGGAAAAACTATTGACAAGCCCAATAAAGCAGAGGAAAGTTCAGTTGGGTATGGAAGTGGGAATGAAGAAAAAGGTATACAGATTATGGCAGGAAAATTCTAACTTGGGCTCAAAGTTTAATGTTTTGCAAACTCTTGGTGCTACTGAGTGGGCTGAATTTTTCTAAGTATGTTTTCTAGGGTAAATATTATCAAGGTGGGGATGCTGGGATGGCAGAGCAGTTGAGCACTTGCTTTGTAATTGTGTGGTCCAGGGTTCGATTCCTGGCCCCAGCCCATGCAAACCCATATGCTGAACTACAGTGCAACTAGTAACTGCCAAGATGGCACGATGGTGAAGGTTCTCACGTCCTATGTGGGAGGCCCCCCATTTGGTTCCCGTCCTGGACAACCTCACATCCACCTGTGTGGAATGAAAACCACATCATAACTAATGATGTACAACTATGGAGACTGCCCTGCCCCCCACCCCTACCCCCCCATCCATCTATTTCTCTCTCTCTCTCTCTCTCTCTCTCACACACACACACACACATACACCTTCAAACTATAAATCTTTTTTAAAAAAGGTTATGTTTTAAATGATGTCTGTCATTTGCCTTCATGAGAAAGACTTTCACATTGATTTTTGATACAAGGATTGGACAGAAATTTGGGAAATAGGGGCTGTAAGCAGACTCTGAAGTCTGAGGTAGGAAGAAAAACTTGGGGTCGGGAGGCAGGCTAGAAAGACCCTGAGTGCAGACCCTTTACCAGGGTTTGGTAGAAAAAGAGACAGGACTGAGCTGATGGGATATATTTGAAGGTCATGACGGTGGGAGTTTCCATGTATTCTGCAACACAAAGGAGTAGAGAATTGGTTTCCTGAACTGAGCATGTCACATTAGGACCTGACTGCTGCCTACAGATGCCCCATGGCAGAGGCAGGGCCTGAAACAAGAGACACAGCAAGAAAATACAAGATGATTCATTTTCTGTTGGCTCTCCACCAGCATTAGGACATGATCAGCAGCCAGGAACCACTGCAGTATCCTGACCAGTGACAGACAGAGCATGTCTTCATGACTGGGTTAGTGGCCTCAAGGAAAAGATCCAGAATGATGGTCCAGCCCTGGGGTACCATTATCCTTCCCACCACTGAACAGCATTTGGATCATGACAAAGCTTTGGGGCAGCCTCTGGCCCCCTTAGGGACAGTCTCTCTTCCTCAGAAAACTCCAGCCAGGAGAGAGCTCCCAGCTCACTACCCACGGCCGCCTCCCACAGCCACACGGTTCTACGGCTCCCCAGGCCCAGACAAGGGCAAACGCTAACTGGAAGCCTCATTTGGATTTGTAGTCCATCTCTCCAAGAGCTAATGCTTCTCAACACTTCTCCACCTAAGATAACAACTTCAGGCTGTTTTCCTCAAACACCAGTGAGTCTCTTCCCAGTTGTGAACCTCTTGTAGAATTCTGAGACAACATAAACTCCAGCCATCTCCTCTGGTTCCATGTGTGGAATCAGCAAGAGAGGGCATCAGGAAGAGGCCTGACCCTGTGGAAACTCCAACCTGAGGACATGAGTTTTTTCTAGCTTCAGTTAAAGCCCTCTGTTCCCTCCTCAACGCATCTGTACTCCACTCTGGCTAATCTGGCCACCCGCACTTCTCTGAGGCATGAGGGCTACACATCAGGAGGCATTCCCCACTGTGCCTTCATCAGCTCAAAGGTGTTCAGAGGGCATTTTAGGAAAATCCACTTTCATTCTATCATTCCACCAGTGTTCTCTCTGCTTCTGACCTTTCTTTCCCACTAACATGGGTCCCTGAGGTGCCTCCTGGAGAAGAAGGCCAGAAAGGAGAGCAGAGCAAATGGGACTTTCTGAAGGACTTGAGTTCAGGACAATACCTAATTCCTCCCCAAGACCCCACTGTTTCCAAAGCAGACCCTTCTTAATCTTAACAGAGAACACGGGAGAACCAAGTGCCTTTGGAGAGACAAATGGCGACTGATCTTGGGAGTTCCTGGCAGGCGATGATTAATACAAATAGCACCAATAGCTCTCCCTAGTGGCAGGTCCATTTCTACCCAGCACCTGAAATTGGACAGGAATTGCGAGTGCTGAGTATTGAGCACAGCAAAGCTGATTGCTTGGAGTGACAAGTAGTAACAAAAGTGGTAAAATCTAGTGATTTAACTATGCACTGTACTTGTGTAAGCTTCATACAATAATTCTATAAGTAGATGTCATATAGTCTACCTCATTTTCCAGATGAGGAAATACGCCCATGAGGATGAAGTTGTTTTTACAAATTTGCTCAGCAGCACAGGGCCCGTTCGGTGTTGGAACCCACAGCACTGATGTCCAGAGCCAGGTGTCCCTCCCATGACACCGACCTGCCTCTTATTTGTTGTCCCTTGACCGACAATAGAATTCTCCAGCCAAACAACCCCAGCAGCGGCTTGGCCTCTTGACAGGTGCGTGTACGTTGGTTTTTGGAAGCACAGAGTGATTTTCCTCCCAAGTGATTATGACCATTCATAGGTTTTTGTGTTTGAAAAATTCTGACAGCGCTAAGCTGACTGCAAATTCAACTCCTGTTCCAAGTAAAAGCCAGAATCAAGATCTCCTACCCAGGGAATATTGAATGATGGAGTCAAAAATCCCTTGTTCCAGTTACTTTTGGGGTATCTCTGAACCCACAGGCAAACAAATGACCTCTTAGAAAAATGTGGGTCATTTGTGTGTGTAACCTAATGATGCTGGAGCTCCACAGAGGTTTATCTGTGACGCAGAAGAGTGTAGGTGCAAGGGTACCTGCTCTACTGTTAAAGAGAATCACACGCGAATCTCGGCTCCCTCACTGGTGAGCTGCATGGAGTTAGGCCTGTCACTTAAACTCCTCTACACCCCACTTTCCTTATCTGTAGAATGATGATGATAATAATCCCTTCCTTTCAGGGTGATCCTGAGGATTAAATAAGAGAATGTGTAATATCCTGGGCACACAGAAGGCCTCGACAAATATGAATACACTTTAGTACTGTCCCTTTCCAAAATAAGTTTTAAAAACATAATTTTTTTACTAAATGAATGTAATATTTATAATATTAAAGTGCACTTCAAATAACTTGTATTTGATTCAATTTACTACGCTGAAGCAAAATGATGATCCATCAAACTTTTTGGCGGGACTGTTTTTATGGTGTCAGATGTCATTCAGATGTGCTACATGAGGCTGTCCTCTTCCAGGCCTGTAGGTAGACATGGTCCCAATGTGTCCCATAAACCTCGTTTTAAATCAGTGTCAGAGAGGTGAAATCAATTTGGATAGTTACAGTCAATTACCTGCAACGGAATGAAATGAAATAGAATAAAACATATTAGTCTATCCCAGATGGTGAAGTGAAATACTATTCTATGTTCATTTTTTACATTTAATCTATTTTTACACTTATACACGTGTAATTTTTATATCTTTATATGTGTATTAGCTGACATCATCAAATATATTTTTACTGTGGGTTTCAATCAAACAAGTTTGAATGCCACTACTTTGTTTGGTACTTTAGAATTCCCAGAAGTCTAGAATTCCTAGAAAGTTCCAGAGACTCTGGGCAAAGCCTCCTGGTAGCACTTCATGCAGCTTGGTTTTAGGTATAAGAATTGGGTTGCACTTGTTACCTATGAGGCCATGATGCCACCTTTATCTCTGACCACAGAGCTGGCCCACCCAGAGACAGAGATGGATAAATGAAGTTGTCAGGGCCTGGGTGATAAAATTCTGTTTGCAAACAGCTGCGCTGTGGCCACAGCTTCTGTAACCTATTCAAGTGCTTATGCTCAGTCTATTGTGGGAGTCTCTGTCATGAACTCCCCCAAAGACATGTCCCTCCATGAATCTCAGGCAGGGCTGGGGAAGGCAGGCGGTAAGTCAAAGGTCTTATTTTTGGAGTAAATACTCAGTCTCTTGAGATTCTTTGCTTCATTTAATCAAATACTGGCCTTCAATCATTTATTTCCTTTTCTTATGCTATAAAGAAAATGTGTGGGACCGCATTTTACTCAGATACTCCTTGACATCACATTTTCTTCTAATAGTTCTTCTTTTCAGCTCCCTTTTGTCATCTTCTACCATTTCTTGCTTCAGAAATCTAGGGCTACACCATGGAATGTGTGATTTACCTTTAAATACAGTTCTAGAAATAATATATATGCATAGATTTTTTTCCCCTAAAGGATATATTTATTTTTGATCTCAATAAAATTTGATTGATTTTGGTTACAGTTGTAAGAAGAAAATTTCTAAGAGAGACAATCGAATCAGATAGAGCATGTGTTAATATAATTAGGGCTTCTAAGAAAAAGCCATTTGACAGATGAGAAATTGCATCTATGTGTGGATACCGCTGCCTGAGTTGTCAAGCCCTCTTCCCACAGTGACAGCAGGCTCCCTGGAACTTCAGGGACATCCTGTCTTCGCATCACATTATGGAAAGCCAGCCTGGAGCTATATTTGAACCACTCTGTCAGAGGAGACTAAGAAACAGGAAGTAAAGCTCCCTACTTGAAGTTTCTAGCAGCTGTCACCCACGCTTCTAGATGTTACCGTAAAGGTTCCATTTTACAGAGCTAGAAGCTGAGGTGTAAAGAGAATGAAATAACTCTACCAACCCTATCCTTCTGAGAAAGGGGTCTCTATTCTTCATATGAAATTCGGCAATGTTTCTGGGCACTAATTTTGTCTCCGTTTGGAAAATCCACCAGTCACCCACCTGGTCTTTACATTAGCTTGAAATGGAAAATTACCAGTGAGTAACTCCTTCGGAGGACTGGGAGCCAGACCATAGCCGTGGGAGATGTGGGCAGGCAGATACAGTTAGCCTTTCCGTCTCCGCACTGCCTGTAGGGACCCTCATGAGAAACTAGCCATCAGCTCAGGGAGAATGAGCAGAGCGGCGCTGAGAGAACAAAGCAGCTATTTAGTGCTTATAGATAATATCCAACTCCAGCATCAGCGGAGAGCTTGGCCAGCGAGGGCATCTCCTAGGAAACCATCAGATAACACTGGGAGAAACGGGCTGTAACATAAAAAGAGCTGCAGGGGAGACAACACACGTAGTGAGAAATGAGCCATGTTTCCTAATGCAGCAGTCGTTCCTTGCACGACAAACAGGCCTGCACTGCTCACTCGGGGGCACCCATGCTGGAAGCAGGGACGTCTAGCTCCCTGCACTCTGGAGATCAGCCTCACACCCACCAGGTGCCATGAGGGCAGCAGAACCTGACCTGTGAGAGAACAAGCCACCCACCTCTCAGGCCAGCCCTGGGCAGGTGGGAGGGGGAGGCAGGGGGTGCAGGAGAGACCATGTGGGCAATGCTGAGATGGAGGGTGGCTCCTGACCTGCAGAGTAGTGGCCTGAACAGTGACACATGTGGTCAACAGAACAGTGGCTGCTGACATAATCTGCAAGCCTGTTCAAACCTTCTCTTTCCCCACTGCTCAGGACCATGTCTTACCCTCCCTTTCCTCCTCTAAGTGCACATGCGTGCGTGCGCGCGAGCGCACACACACACACACACAGAGTCCTTTCGGAGGTCTGCTCCACTCTCCCTTTTTTGCACAACTTCCAGGATTCATTCAGGCATTAGCTTTAGGAAAACGTGTAAGACCTTTTTTGGACAGGCCTTTATTCCTCTGCCTATTTGGCCAAGATGACACATGTGGAAGTGCCTAGTGTTTGCAAAGCAAGCTTCTGGGACAAAGCAGAGGCCAGCTGAGTATCGCCTGGCCAACTCTATGCCCCACACTGATGCCAGCCAGGCCACACATAGGACCTGGAGGTGGTCCTCTCCCTGGTGACAACTCAAACTCTTGGTTGCCAAGCAGTAGGTGAAAGCACAATAAGAAATAAGCATCACTTCAAAATAATTTTCTCAATCTTGTCATTAACCCATCAAAAAAAGAAAAAAAGACTTCCTTAGGGAAGTGTAGAATTCAGAAGGTACATGTTGTTTCCTTGATGAATGTGGTATTCTTGTCTGGTTCGGTACATGTTTCTACTTGAATGCTTCTATTGCCCAGAAGTTTCCTATTGGAAATTGTCAGGATATATACCGAAATTATTTCATGAAAGCACACCCTGACATTAAGCATTCACAGCTCCGATCAGCCACACAAGCACTTTGACTCACAGCTTCAGCTCTGATCTGATGATGACAGAAAGCTTCCTGAAGCTCAACTGGGCCCCATCAAGACTGACATGGTTAGCTAAGGTAGGCAGTCGTGCAAACAAAACCACCAGAATTAAATTAAAAGGACAACTCGTTGTCATGAAAAAGAAAGTACAAAATGTGGCCTTTCTGAAGGAAGAGGTTAGAACCACAGACTCATATTCCAGTGGGAGTGTTTTCAGGAGAGTCACCTTCCTTTATGACAGGAGTAGAAAGCGCCTGGGTTTATGAGCAGACAGATCGAGCTGAAGCCCAGGCTCGTTGCTTAAAGTCTACAAGTCCAGTCCAGTTTAATCCATACTTCAAAAAAGAAAATTACCCTGAAAACTACGTTATCACGTCAAACTTCTGCAGGAAGTTTAAATGAGCTAAGCAGAAGAGCAAATTCCAGACCTGGCTCACAATAGATGCTTAATAAATATGGGGAAGCCGGGATGGCTCAGTGGGTTAAGCGCTCACTTTGCAGCGCCGAGGACCGGGGATCGAATCCCGGCCCCGGCCCGTGTGGAACCATATGCTGAACTGGGAGCTCCCCGAGTTCAGTTCTCTCTCTGTCTCTGTCTCTTTATCTCTCTCTCTCTCTGTCAAAAATAAATAAAAATATATTTTAAAAAATAAATAAGTAGCCCCTCCACCGTCCTGCCTTCTGCTGAACAGAAATGCCATTGGTCCCTTCTCAGTTGCAGCAGCTTTAACGGCTTACACAGGCTAGCGCTGCACGGAGACAGCTCTCATTCAGCCCCCTCCCACGTGCACACAGACCACTCCTTTAGCGCACACTAGGAATGCTCCCTGGTTCTAACAGAGAGGTTCACACTACATTTTTACAGACTCTTTAAAAAGACTCTTCTCCTTCAGCTGGTAATTACTCCTGACTAGAAGTCCCTCCCATCAGTCACTCTTCCCTTTCTCCCTGCCCTCACTTGCCCACTGTCGCTTTGATTCCGTGTCCACCTTCAGCCCTCACCCTGGACATGCCACCCTCCCTTTCCCCTCTTCCTGCTAAATTTAGAGTCCAAGCTGTCTCCCTCGTGTGAGAGGTTGGCGGGGCCACGACAGGGGGCTGCAGAGCGGGTCTGGAGTTGGCTGTCGGCAGTGAGGGAAGGACAAATGTCAGCGAGACCTACTCCCTGGCCACCTCCCCCAGCCCCAGGCCTCACTCCTCTGCTGCCTCTCTTGACAGGCAGGGTAAAAGCTGGAGGGCACAGAGGGCCTTTGAAGCCAGGCTGCCTGTCACCGGAGCTCAAAGAGACCACGGGCTTGTCAGAGCACAAGTCACTGGGGCTCTCTCGCTTTCCCAATTAATTCAGTTGGCTCACGGAGGAAAGGGATTGTGAGATGGCCAGAACTGAGTCGGAAGCAAAGCGCACTGGTGCAAGGCTGCAGCATCTAAAATCTGTTCTAAGCACCGATCCCGGCCACGGCAGAACTTTTACTCCTCCAAGGGGGGCAGCCCCAAAGCAGTTGACCCAGAGGAGGGATTCTTCCCCCTGGTCCCTTCCTTGGCCCTGGATGTGGGCCAAGTTCGAGAATCCTCCCAGAGCTTCCTCCCTTTCTTGGAGCTTTAATACTTCCCACTAACCCTATACCCCCACCCCCACCCCACCCCCAGGTCTACCTGAAATCCAACACCAATCATTTATCAGAATCAGAGTCTCTGGCCTTTTCTGAGAACATGTTTGGAAAAGAAAGGGGCAAATCCTCTGAAAGTGGGTGTCAGGAGACCTGGGGGTGTTTCCAGAAGAGACAGGGGTCTCTAAAGGTCACCGCCCTCCACTCGCCCTTTAGCCCGTTCGTGACCTTATATCACTGTTCTTGACCTTATATCACTGTTTCGATTCTAAAGTTTTAACTGAGCTGTAATAATGTTTATGAAGTCCCTGCTGTGTACCGAGCCTTTCAGGGGTGCATCCCCCCATATTTCATCCTGTAATCTCTGTGGAGGAGCCAGCTGGCAGGACCCACAGGTGCCCACTGCCCAGGCCTGGATACTCCCAGGCTCTTCTCTGAGGACATGTGGAGGGCAGCGAGTGAAGAGGGCTCAAGAGGAATTTCAGGCACGTTGCTGGGATGGCGTCTGGTCAGCGCCCGGAGGCTGGAAAGCAGAGCGTTCAGGAAGAAAACCAGCGTTTACTTCAGAAGTTTTGTAGATTTTGATGGACAGGATTTGTTCGGGTCAGGCCCCACCACAGAACACTTGGCATTCCCCCTCAGACTGTTCTTGGGCTGCACACCAGTGTGCTGGGCAGTGTAGACGGCACTGGATTAGGATGGAGAGGTCCTGAGTTCCGGTGCCGGCACTGTCTCCAATCAGCCGGGGGCTTCTGAGTAAGTCACTTGACGTCTCTGAGCCTTAGTTTCTGGACCTGTCCATGGGGGCGGTGTGAGAGCCAAGGTTGCTGTGGGGTGGGGAGGTGCCTAAGACCCTGCACTGTGGGAGGTGCAGTCGTGCAACCGGCGTCCATACTGATGACAGACGAAGACCCAGGAGGATGCGGGAGGGCACGTAACCCCCTCGGTTACAGGCTGAGGCACAGCATGAGGACAAGGAGACAAGCATGGCTGTGACAGTGTGACTCTCCACATTTCATGGGGCCTGTTCACCACATTCCTGCCTCTCCTTGTGTCACTTTGTTACAATTAAACCCAGCAGTCATGCTGGGGTGGAGAAAAATGTGTTTGTCCAGTGTGCTGTGTCTAGCTCTTGGAAAGAAATGTGAGATAGACAGGAGAGTGTCAATGCTGGGATGGACAGATGTTCTATTAATATTATTTGTTACAGTAGTACATTTCAACGTTCTATGGCCCCACACCTGAGCCTCCTGTCTCATTCGATGACCACTTTTCACTAATTTGACCTCAGACGAACTAACTGTGCAGGGATGTCATTCAAAGAAAATCAAACCCTGAGCTATACAATGAATGGCTGAGTTGAGTGGTGGTTGTGAGGAGGTGTGGGTCCTGCCCCAGATGCACATTTCCTCGTCACACTAGAAATGACACCCTGCCCAGTAATGGTGACTGTGTACGTGTCTGAAAAGTTTCGCTCGATCAGCAATTCTGTGTGTTCAAGCACTAAGCAATGAAAGAAGTTGGGGGTTCTCCACAGGGTGAAAAACTGTTGATTCAGCTCATGTCACTCTGTTATGAACTGCAAGCAATTTCAGCAACCAAGTAATTCCCTTCGGCCAAGAGATGCCCCGCTGGCTGAGGACCCCAGGTGGAAGTGAGTCTTCGACCGGGACTGAAGCTCCATCACCTCTGACCTCTGCCTGCCCTGGCTGCTGTTATCAATGGCACCCCGCCCCCCCAAATCACAGACCTCACCTCCAGCAAGCGAGCCAGGCTCAGGGGACGGCGAGGTGGTGAAATAGTGAGCCGCTAACTCTGTTACCTTACCTGACAGTGTGGCCTCATTATACTCTTTCCAGCGCAGTTGCTCATCAGTTTAACAAATGGGCACCAGCCACCTGGGATGCTTCAGGGCCCAGGTTAAAGGGACAAGGGTGTAAATCCTCCCTGGGTGTGTCCCACACACATATCCGATCTGACAGCAGAAGGGAGAAGTGACCCTCAGCAGGGGACACTGGGAATGCTGACTGTGACTCTCTCCTGTGGGTTGGGTGTGGAAGGAGAACATACTCCACTATCAGGAGAGCGGGGTCGGCACCCACCAGGACTGTGGGAGGATAATCTGACCTTACGTCCTCACGTAGAGCAACGCAAATGCATACTTAAAGGCACAGGGTCAGAAAACCCTGAGACAGGAGAAAACACCAGCCTCACAGGCCAGGCTCCTACACACGACTCCATTACACACACGTGTGTACAGCTCCCCGATGCCTTGGGCTCATCACAGAAATGCCACTCCAGAAAACTGGCATTGTGCCCTTCATCCTGGAAGTTTAAAAGTCACGGGGAGTGGCACCTCTGACGGGAGAGCCCGGGGAAGCAAAGGCATGGCCACCATTCGCTGGTCTGAGTGAGGTCCCCGAGTGGGCCCTGCTCGTCCACCTGTGTCTGTGGCTCCACACATATCGAGGCAGGAGAGGCAGGAAGCAGACCTTGGGGTGATCAAAGGTCCCAAGAAAACCAGAATTTATGATGTATGTTTCTGTTTAAATGGTTCTCTCACTATGGTAGGAAAATATTTTCAAGGACAGGTATACAAGTCGGAGCTCAGTGTTTTCTTCTAGATTTGTATGTTAACATACTAATCTGACTGCACTGTTTTGTGTGTTTTGATATACAAATGGGCCTACATACAGACACAGGCACACACGTGCACACACACATGCACATATGTCTCAAAAAGAACCGGCACACCCCACGTTTATTTCCACAGGTACGTTAAAAGGGCCTTTGGTGCCATGCCAAGTTTTCCTGTACCATCTAGGTCATTACAACCTTCTCTCTCGGCAGCATGAAGCTCTGAGTGAAAGCCACTCTGCCTTTGGCATTCCCAGGGCTCTGGGGTGCCCACCATCCCAGTAGCAGCAGCCCCGGGACGCCCTCTGGGCACAGACCCCAGAAACTTGAGTCAGAAGGATACCTACAGGGTCTGGATTTGGACCAAACTGACCACAGAATAAAAATTGCAGAGGCACAGGCTGTAGCTGAGAACTTCATTTCTGGGAAACATCATTTCTCTCTCCGGAGTTCCTGGAGCAGGGCAGCTATTCTCCTGCAGTGTGAGAGTCCAGAACCAGAGACCCCTGCCCCCAACCCCAGAACACAGCGTTGCAGGAAGGAAAATGAGGCTCCGGCCTGTCTACAGGTGAGAGAATCAAGCAGGCACAGAGAGTATTAGGGACTACGTGTTCGTATCCTTCCAAAAGCCATCTGTTGAAGCCCTAATCTGCGGTGAGTCTGTCTTTCAAGATGGGGTCTTTGGGAGGTAATCGTGCCATGAGGGTGGAAACCACGTGATGGGATTATTGTCCTCGTAAAGAGACAGCACAGTGCTATCTCTGTCTCTTTCCACCAGTGAGGACACAGCAAGGAGACTGCAGTCCGCAAACCAGGAAGAGGACTTTCACAGGAAGAGGACTTTCACAGGAACAGAACTGGCCGGCACCTTGATCTTGGACTTCCAGCCTCCAGAACTCTGAGAACTAAATTTCTGTTGTTTCAACCACGTGTTCTATGGCAGGCGTGTCCAAGCTTTTGGCTTCCCTGAGCCACACTGAAAGAATTGTCTTGAGCCACACATAAAATACACTAACAATAGCTGATGAGCTAAAACTAAATAAATCTCATAATGCTTTAAAAAAGTTTACGAGTTTGTGTTGGGCCACGTTCAAAGCTTTCCTGTGCTGCACGCAGCCTGAGGGCAGCAGGTTGGACAAGCCAGGCCTATGGTATTTTGTTAAGGCACCTGCGCTAACTAAGGCAGAGAAGGATGGCTGCTGACCCCAAATTCCCACTCAGGGGGCCAGGAGCACCAATGATTACTAATTTCAAGCCACCAGAGACAGGACAGTCCTCTGAAACCCCTGTGAAACAGGTTCTGTGCCCTTTGTTTAATCAGCCACAGTGGGTTGGAACCTGCCTGATGCTCGGACTCATACTCTGAGCTCTACAAACAGCTTCTGAACTCCAGGAGCCCTTAGTCCAGAGGCCAGGACACCCTGACGACAAGATATTACAGCAGAACATGAAGAGAGAGAGATGAAGATCTCAAATGCATGGTCTGGACAGAAACTTGAGACCATCTTCAAAACGCCAACTCTAGCCTGCACGCATGTTGCTCTTAACTCTGTGAAATTCTCGGTGTAAAATTATTTCAGCAGAATAAGAGTACCGTAAGTGCTAGTTCTCCTGACCCCTGGGCAATCTGTCCTTTCCCATCAGGCGGCCACAGCCCACAGCTGACTCCAGGGACAAGACTATCAGGGCCAGAGTGTCACTGAGCAAAGCCAGCCTTTCCCTTAAAAGTTAAAAGTATCCTAAATTATATAAGACTCCACAGTAGTAGCAGTAGCAGCCGCAGCCGCAGCCGTAGTAACGTTCTAGCCAGGGAACGCATGTGAGACACTGGGTCTTTTTTTTTCTTAGGTTGACCAGGCGTCCTGTTTTACATGGGACAGAAAACAACGGTGCTGTCCTGTATCACACAGTACATATGGTCAGCCTAGTCTTTTTTTTCTCTGCATCTCTTGACAACCTGAACCCAAAAGAATGCTTGACACATGCCTGAATGCACTGAGTGCTAAATGAAGGGATATACAGGCTGACAAAGGTATTCCTAGTGTTCCTAGCTTCCGGGGTTACCAGTGCCTTTTCTGTCTAAACAAAAATAATCGGTTCCTGCTCTGTGATTGCAGAAACCTCGCTGAGTGCTTCTCCAAATCCCAGGAGACGCTGAGACCCATTCCCAACCTGTGCCCTGAGTCCTTCCTGCAGCTCCCTGCTTCTCCCCACACGTGCGTGCCCTCCCTCCTGGCGTTCCCCACAGCCAGGCTGATGCTCAGCTGCAGAATTTCAGGCCTTCAGTGCCATCTGAAGCTGAGCCGAGGGAATACAGCGCCGAACACAACGGTCTCGATACTGAATGCCAGACCCCACAGCTTCCACTGCCCGTCAACGATGCAACTCCATGACAGGGGCCAGGTCCCTCCTCAGGCAGTGCAGACCCTCAGACACGTGTCACACATGCAATGATGAGCCCCACACTGTCATGCTGGGGACTCTCCCTGATGGCACTTTGCTGGGGTTCTCTCCTTGCTGCCCAGTCAGGAGTCCCACAGCATGAGCCAAACGGTTCACTGGTGAATAACTCGCCCAGACCGCAGGCAGGGCAGGGTTCAGTGCTCCTTTGTCACCCTCTCCCTCCCAGGGCAGGCTCTGGCTCTGCTGTGGCATAACCACAGAATGCACTAAAGAGTGGCCCAGGCCATCGAACATGGCTCCTTCAAAGACAGATGCTCTGGCCACTCCTAGAATGCAGAGGAGCTGTGTTTCCGTGTGTTTCTTATCCGCGTAACTGTCTGGGGTCTGTCACGTGTAGAGGGAGAAACCAAGCTTGAAGGGCCTGCAGCACCAGTGGCCGGGGCCCATCCGCCGGGCATGGCAGGGCCCAGGCCGCAGCCAGTGCTCCTGGCCACTTGCCGTGACTTGTGTCCCTTGTCCTTCCCCTGCCCTGTCCTAGGCACAGGCCCAAAAGGAGACGGGGAAGGACAGGTGGGGCCAGGCAGCAGAAAGGAGGCGGCGAACGCCCCACCACTGACATCGTCATAGTCACCACGTTCTCACACCAACCAGAGTAAAGTTCCAGACAAACTGACTCCCAGTGAGACGCATTTACGGCTCAGCTCTCCTCCGCAGGTACCTGAGGACAGCGCCCTGAGTCTTCCGGCGTTTGGCTGAAATCTGGTCAACTTGCAAGAGCAAAGCAGGATGGAGCGAGTTAGTGTTAAGGAAAAAAAATAATAGTAATAAAATAAGTAAAATTAAATAAAATAATAAACAATAAAAAAAATAAATACTACAATACGATACGATATGATACAAAATAAGTCAGCTCCTCATTGCCTCAGAACCTGGGGGTACAGCCTGCACCCATGCTGCCCCCAGTGGCAGCACTGACCTCTTGGAATGGCCAGAGGTGGCAGGCCGCACACGGGGAAGGGAGCAGGCGGCAGCAGACCTGCCCGCAGGGCCGGGGCCCGCCCCACTCCGGCCCCCGCAGGACCTGCAGCGTTCTCCGTACAGGATCCCACCAGCTCCTCCCTCTGTTCAGGATCAGGTCTACAGCTCTGGACAGTGTTGTGTCCTCTCTCCCAGGGCACTTTTCACAGCCTCAGCTGTCATTGGCAACAGCAAGGAAGATGGCAGATGGGTCTGAGGAGAAGCCACTTTTCTCTTCTCTGCCGGGCGTCCTGTCTGCCTTCTTTCCACACCCGTCTTGATGGACGCTTTCAAAGCTCTGCTCACGTCCTTCCTGGCCTTGAAAATCATCTGGCCCACGAGAACGTCTCCTTTCCCTGCCCTGAACCCTGTCACTCAGATGCAGCTGCACGCACTCCGGGCTGGGGAGGCCTCTGGCTTCCCCTCCCAGCGGAACCGAGCACGTACCGGTCACACACACAAGGCAGGGCGCGCTATCTGGACCCGCCAAGTACAGAAACAGGCGGGAATGTTGTCCCTTTGTCTGTCTTGGAAAGACCTCTCCCTGTGGGGAGCAACTCCTCCCAGCCGAGGCAAAAACCCAAAGCCCTGCTCAACACCGCCGAGGGAGGCTGGTGGCCTGTCACTGCAAGCCGTGACAATGCGGCTTCCTGGCCTGCTCAAGTTCTTAAAGTTCACAGCGTTTTCTTTTCTGGCGGCCATGGGGGACAGGATCATTGTATTCATAAAGAAAATTGCATCTGGACCGAGAGGCTGAAAGAAGAGTGAGCAAAATATGCCACCGTGTGGCTCCAGAATGACAGCCATCAACAACTCCTGGCCCTGGCGCAGGAACTCTGAGGGATACCCAGGCATCACTGTGGAGGGAGGGGCTGGGTACTGGGGGCTGGAGCTGGCACTAAGGAGACGGAGGTGCCAGCTGGGCCGTGGCTGTCAGGAGTCATGGCAAATAGACTGCGACCCAGGAACAGGCACGGGTCCTGGGAACCCACAAACCTGGGTCTAGTCACAGCTTGGCTGTAACACACTGTAGTGACTGCTGGCGAGTCAGCCAACCTCTCAGAGCCTCTGTTTTCTCATTTTTCATTGTTAAATGAGGTAACAGCTGGACACTCAGGAGCTTGGATATATTGTGGGAAAAGAGAACATTGCTCAGAGCTGAGGGCAGGGCAGCAGCGCCCTCGTGGGTCAGGAAACATGAGCCAAAGCCAGCAACCATCGTGTAGGAGAGGTCAGGACTGCCCTGGCCTGTGGATGGGACAGAGGAAGGAGGGGATCGATCAGGCAGGACAACTGCCAAGGTGGAAGCAGAGGAAGTCATCTTCTGGACTAGCAACATGGAGCTGAATCTGGGGCGAGACATCCAAGCTCAAATAACAGACTTGGGAGTCTTGCATTAAATTGATAACTCCATCATGGGGAAGACAGCAGTCACTGAGGTAGGAAGTAACCGCACAAACACAAAGAGGACCCCAAAGATCCCCATAGGGTAACGAAGCTGGCTGGAGGAACCGTACGCATGTCTTTCCAACTCTGTGTTCAGGAACTTCAAGTTGAAAAGTTGTTTACTGACTGGTGGGGGATAGAGCAGGGCAATATTTACACCACAGAAAACTGCAAACAAACTTGTTTTCCAAGAGCGGGTGGTTAAACATTTATCGCTGTCCAAGGGCATCTAATTTTAAAGGAGGTGATGGAAGGCCAGTAAAAGAATGCAAAGCAGCTTCAAAGCGGCAGCAGTAGAACCGGAGGGGAACAGCACCCTGAATCCAAGGCAGAAGCCACGGCCCAGAGGAAATGGTAGCGGTGGGCCAGTCCAGCTAAGGGATCTGCACCCTGGCGAGCACGCTCAGTGACTTTGGTCACCTGCTGCTAAGACCGCTGGCTGTTCACCTGCTGGAGGGGGAGGTGACCTGGGTGTGGCTTCTATGCCAGCACCACCTGGTCAGGTACCACCCATGGCCCTGGTGTCACCACACTAGCGAAAGCAGACTTTTTCCTGACATTTTCTTTAAACCCTTGGCTCTTTAGGAAAACGAAGGGCTACCCAGAAAGCTGTCTTTACAACATCTGAACCCTCCTCTGACAATATTTAGCTGTCAATGATAGAAAAATTTCATCCTTCCTGGAATGCAAACACGAGAGCAATATGAAGGAACGAGCGACCTCGTTTGCTAGCCAGATGGCACTCAGACCCCCAACTCAAGCAGCCACCACCCCGTGGCATTCTTGGTTCTTTCTGGAAACCTCGGCTGTTCTCAGACTGCAAAGTTCATTCTCTGCAGATCGCTGGCAGGCGGCAGTTACATTATGTATCTGCTCAGCGCTCAGGCAAGAAACCATTATGTTCACGGATCATTATTGACATCCTGACATTTGTCACCTCCTTTCATAGCAGTTAAATCTTGCTTTATCTGTAAATGTCACCATGTCATTTATTCATGAAAGGGGTCACATTCCCAAAATAGCATGCTTCAGTTTAAAAGGGGATCGAGGCTTCAGTCACAGTGAGTAATCCTCAAACAAACTTTACTGCTGATAAATGCTTTTTTATTGGAGTTTCTTGGCCTTAAGTGACATCCTCAAATGTACAATGCAGTTCTGTGTTTGTGGAAATAAAAATCTGAATGTTGAACAACAGAGAAGATGGTTGAGATTAGAAAAAGTGAAGGTTTTCTGTTGCCACGATATGTGGTAAGCTGGATGTAAGCAGATTTGAATTTACTGAGAGCAAGCCATAATTTTGATAAGATTGTTATGCTTCTGGAAACACGCTTGTGGCCTTTTTGAATCATTTATGCCTCAGAAACATCATCAAGATCAGGGGCGTTTTCACCTTCCTGGGTGATTGTATAGCTGGGAACACTGGGGGACAGACCTCAGCAAACACGGCATGCTCATTCCTCCTCCCCCCAGATTCTAAAAACATTTGGGGAGCATGATTAACTCATCCCCAGAGCACAGGATGGCAGGAAGAAATGTCTCTTTCCTTTACTAAGCTTGCTCAAAGTTCACCTTAAAGTAAGGAAACTATATAATTTATCATCCAAACCCAAACCCTTCTCTGAGGGGGGAAGAAGTACTAACAATAATTAATAGGTATTAATTGATCTGTAGGAACCATGAATACAGACAAAACAGCAGATGGCCTCTGAACTCTAAGTCTCTATCAATTGTTTTATTGAAGAGGTTTATATTCACCAGCTGCTACCTAACCATTACCTGGAACAGGCTTCTCTCTTCCATGGAAGGGGGGGGTGGGGGGCTCTTGGAGCTATCTGATTTGAATTCATTTATCTCATCCAATGGTACTAAGTGTATGATTCATGAATGGAAATGGCCTGAAGACATTGTTTAGACTGCAAGTGCCTGGTCCTTCCTTCTGGTCTACAAGTCAGAATCTCTGAGGATGCTGCTCAGGCACCTGCATCTGAACACAACCCCCAGGTATAGGACGTGTTACAGACACTGAAATGTCTGGGCCCACCTCTCTGATTCAAATCTTTTGTGTTCTGGTCACACTGGGGTAATAGGAAGTGGGTGGGTAAATTCTGCTCTTTTTACTCAGAAAAGTAACTTGCAGAGGGGGTGTGAGCTGAAAATAGATTCTTCATTGTGCACAAATATGAGGCTATGACACTTCCCGCATACTGTCATTAAACATCAATCTACACCCCCGCTCAGAGTCATGTGTGTAACCATTTCACGCCTGCAAGGTGTAAGCTATTAATGCATACACATCATCTCAGAGTAGTTAGAAGATAAAAAAAACGGTTAGATGACATCAAGGTCATTACGAAGAATGATCAAATGCAATTAAAACATCTCACTGTTAGAAAAGAGCCAGGGAGGAAGGTTTCCCTGGGCACTAATGAGATCCTTTTCGCGTGCCATATATAAGGTCTGACAATTAAGTCCACGAACTCATCCTAGCAAAAGTGCTACATACCTCATGGCTGAATATCACTAGGATCACTTTCAAAGTACTCCCCGTGGGAAGCTACACACCTCTGTCAGCACCTAGGCCACGCTTCAAAGCAATTTTGGAACTCTTTCTGGAATGGCCATCAGAGCTGTCATCATACTACCCTGATGTCCTGAGTGTCATCAAAATGTCTTCCTTCAACATTTCCTTTATTTTTGGGTAAAGAAAAAAGTTACTGGGGGCCAGATCAGGTGAGTAGAGAGGGTGTTCTAATACAGTGATTTGCTTATTGGCTAAAACTTCCCTCACAGATAGTGCTGTGTAAGCTGGTGCATTGTCGTGATGCAAGAGCCATGCGTTGTTGGTGAAAAGTTCAGCTCATTTTTGACTCACTTTTTCACACAGCCTTTTCAACACTTCCAAACAGTCAACTTGGTCAATGGTCCAGATGGCACAAATTCATAATGAACAATCCCTTGATATCAAAAAAGGTTAGCAACATCGTTTTGACTGACAGAATGTTTTTGGTCATGGAGAACTGGGTGACTTCCATTGTGCACTTGGACGCTTTGTTTCAGGGTCAGATTGGTACACCTATATATCATCATCAGTGATAGCATGGCCCAAAACATCGTCATGCCTCTCCAAAAGGTCTTGGCAAACTCAAGCTCCGACATTCTCAAGTCGGCACACAAAAACACGCAATGCCAATAATGAACACCACTCAGTATGACATCACCTCACATCGACAGGAACACAGACGTGAGACACTGATATACCAAGTTGTTTGTATAGTACAGTGCTGCCAACATAAGTGCACGAACTTAATTGTCAGACCTTATAGGCTGTAGCAACAAATGTCACAGACCATAGCTAAACCTAAGTTCCCGTTAGTAAACCCATGCCAGGGTCGTGGTCATATGGCTATGACTGCCTCAGCGTGTCTTCATTAGTTCACCACAGTCATCATTGCCTCAGTAGCAGTAGAGTGCCTTCATCCTGCACTGGCCACTGGGAAGGACCAGCAGCAGGGAGGCAGCGCTAATTCTCCATATGGTGCTTTCACATGTGGTTTCTCATTAGTACCTCCCTCAGTTTAGTCATAGGTAGGGCCGAACCCACAGCCTCTCCGCGGCCCGTTGCTGCAGGGTTGTCCCACACTTCCGTTCCCCTCTGCCTCCAGCAGGAGCACCTGGTGCCAGGCATCGGCTGGAGTGCCTCACATAGCTGAGGTTCTCCATCACCCCTGGGCATGGGGGTTGCCAACCTGCTGAGCCCCAGCCTCGGCTGGCAGCCACTGGTCACCACTAGTGACAATCACAGGAAGAAGTTATCATAGGCCCAGGAGATGCTAACTGAGTGCTGACTACGAGTCTACCTTAATAACAATAAAATCCTATGACGTCTCCCTGTGTCTTTCTTTACCCCATCCACTCAGGTACTTGTCTAACCTTCATATGTCCTGGACCTCATGCTTCCATTCTCATTTATCTGGACAAACACCCCCAGGTTCTGCCCATCTGCCCAGAGACTAAGATTTCACCAAATCTTAATGTAAGGAAACAAAGTTCCAATTAAAATTTCAGACCAGTTTCAAAGAATAATGGGCCAGATCCTCCTAATACTCCAGAAAATTCCTTATGGGTTCCTACCCACTTACCTACTCTTTGCTGCCTTGAAAACTCTGCCCTGACCTGGGAACTGAGGGGCAGAGGAGGACAAGGACACAGTTCCTGCTCTAGTTCAGCTGAAAAGACAGAACAGATGCCTGTGGGGTCAAGAGGAGAGAGAATCTACACCAGTCAGACTATCTGACAGCAGTTCTTCTCAGCTTCAGGCCCTTAAAGAGCTATGTGATTTATTTGGAAAAATTCCCTGACCTCTCCGAGCTTCAGATTCTGAATAAATGGAGAGAATACCAGATTCACTATAAAACTGAGTGAGAAGATGTATGTCAAGTACTTCACACAGGGCCTGGCACACAGTAGGGATACACGTGAATACCCTTTCTTTTTACACAGAAGTTAAATGTGAACATGGTCCTCTGCTCCCAGCTGGGGGTAGGATTTTACTAACTGCAAACTGCCTCCTGCTCCAACTTGTTCCGTTCCTGTGAGAAAGTAGATTAACCTCCAAAGGCCTCAGGTTCCTCATCTGTGGACAGTAATTGCCGTCCCTCAAGCAACCCAGCTCCAGTTGTCACCGAAAGAAAAGGACGAGGCACGTGTCAGATGACCTGGGAGCTCACTGGGGGACTGGATCCAGGGAGGATCAGGCTGGGCTCTACTGTGACCACTGTGATTGAAGAGACAACTCTATTTTCTACTCGGTCTTTCTGTTACATTGAACTTCAGCCCTGGAAATTAATATCCCCACTGAGTTTTGGTGAGGTGGCTCTATTTTTACAAGTGCCACAGAACCAAGCCCTAATCTGTTATGCCTGTGACCTTTCACTGGGCCCTGCATCGGGGAATCGTAATTCTGGGCGAGCCTCTGCTTTGCAAACCTCCACAGGCCTTTTATAACATGAGTGCTATTGAATATTCTATAAAATCTCCTCGGAAAACTGGCCCACATTTCTTTATAATCTCCCCAGCCTGTTTCTGAAGTCTGTCTATAGATTTTTTTTACTCTAAAAATCCATAGTATTTCTTAATAAGGATCTGGGCCTCTCATAAGGGATTGCAGAGAGGATAAGGCTGGATTGGGTCCCCCGGGAGGCTGAGGTGGGGCAACAGAAGCCTTTTGTTACTGCTAAGCCCCTGGATGAGGGTTTTGAGCTTAGAGGCCTGTCAGCAGGATGCAATCATATCCCATAGATGGAGGTAAAGGAAGGAATTTTCAAGTTAGGCCATACCTGGCCCCTCCACTGAATTCCACATTATAACCTTGAGGAAAAAGGGTCAGAATATGGAACCCACAGCCTGTGTGCCTTCTCAGATACCTTCAACCATCTCTTTCTTTCTCTTGGTCACCTGTGCTCAGTTGTCCCCTCATTTCTGCACCTGTATGAAGCAGAACATCTGGGGCGTGGGACACAGCTTTCTGAATGTCTCTTGGGGCTAGGAGACATACCTACAAGTGAAATTGGGCCAACTCCTTCTGGATGAACCCTGACCAATGAGAAACAGAAACGGGAGGAAAATGAACAGAGAAAGAGCCGCTTTTCTCCTCGGTGTGAATTGCTTCAAAGTGTATATTTTCCTTGCAAACCTTCCCTAGAAATCCAGTCTGCCAAGAAGATAGGCCGGCTGAGGACCTCATGTCTCTACGGAGCTTATCGGACCCTCCGGCCAGCAGTGCAACACATGCCGCCTCACGCTGCGTCTTTCCTCACCTCGCCTCCCCCTTTCTGCAATCACTCTCATTTCTCAGGACGGCACCGCCCAAACAGAGTTAGGACTTTAATTCCTGCCACAGGTGCTGCTTTCACAGGACCTGAACTAAAGTACGTGCAGCTCTGTCAAATATGAAGGTCAGGCAAGTCGTGACAGGCCCCACTAGAACCAGAATGTGACCCTGGGGGACAGAACTATTTGACTTGTCTCTATGCCACATCACCCTGCCTTTGCATAGCACCGGCCTTGACACATGGGGGGTATTCCAGAAGGATCTGAAGTATATTTCTAATTGAGTGTATTAGAACCAGATATAAACCGGAACACACACACCCAAAATACTTCCTATTTAGACCATCAGTTCCCAAGACGTGGTGCATGTACCCCCAGGGGACATGCCGGGCTGTTCAGGGGTACGCGAGAAATAATCAGTAACAATGTGTAGCTGTGTGACGAATATTATAAATCTGTGGTTTCTACTTCTAGTGTAGTGGTTTTTCTTTCCTAACATGACTCTATTTCCACTACTTTACAGTAAGACCAGCACTGAACAAAGGTGACAGTATTTAAAATCAGCTGTTCGTAAAACAAAGATACAATTTATATTACAGAAATGGGCTTAAAGGTGTACACAAGTGGGAAAAGGTTGGGGACCACTGATTTCAATGAGGTCTGAGCTCTGAGCTGCCGCCTCTGCCCCTCAGGAGTGGTCGCACTTCCAAGAAGCCCTGGAAGAGGCCAAGCACCATATACCCACCCGGGTTCCTCTGCCTCGTGTTCTACTCAGGCCGTCAAGGGGTGGGAAAACGCCCACCCACACTGTGGGGGGCAGCCTTCTCTGAGTCCACCAGCTCCACTGCGAAGCTCATCCAGACACAGCCTCACAGACGCCCAGAAAGCATGTGGACGTTTCCCCCTGTGGCCAAGTCAACACAGAAAATTACCATCATGTCACCTTTCACACGTTTCAAGACTCTCATAGATTACAGTCCACCTGATACTCATAACAAGTCTCCAAAGCAGACAGGTTGCTGGCATTTGCACTTAATGGACCGTTAACATGTTAAGGACACCAAGGCTCATAGAGGGGACATGACTGGCCCAAGCTCATACCAAGTCCAAGTCCTTCGATGTGGCACCATAGTGACTAAGACAATAGGGGTCTTGGGCAGCAATGCAAGACCACATGTCCTTAAACCCAATCACACCGCAACAAGCGATCATCCATCGCCAAACGGCATATTCATAACCAGAGACAGAAAGACACGAAGCCAGACAGAGGAACGAGGTAAAATCAGTTTTTAAAAAGAAATATGAGGAGTTCAGTAAAACTGTGAGAGTTATGACCCTTTAGAGTGACAAATAAGTTCAGGAGAAAGAACTATTGTGAAAATACTATCCTTCCCCAAAGTGTTAGCCACCAAGCAAAGGAAAAGAACATGAACACGGTCTCTGAACAACGCCCTGCTATGCAACGCCAGTGACTCTTTCTCTGTGTAGCACTGTCCTGGGGCTGGAAGCAATACCTGGTGCTGGAGCCCATCACTTGCCAAGTGCTAAGTCCTCAAATGTCACCTATACCTCCTGGATTTAGAACTAGCCCCAGAAACCAAGGGCTGGGCCTGGGAAAGGTTCCAGATTCTCCTCTTACTGGGGACACAGAGGGAAGAAGACCTAGCACCTGTCAAAGGCTCTCATGACCTTGGAAATGTTCAGAAAAAGGTGCATACTGGCTTCTTTTGTCTGGTTTCTAACCGTCTGTCTGATCTCAGTCTGCCTCAGGTGCATGACTGGCTCCCGCATCAGCCCGGGCTCTTCTCCTGACCCTTCCTTCTTCAAACGCCTGTGTTCCTCCATGACCTCCTGCCTGCAGGCTCGGCCCGGCCAGCTCTGCCTGAGCCCTCCTGGGGCAGAGCTTTCGGTCACAGTGGATCTCCATAGTTGGTCCCTTGGAGACTCCAGCGGCTACCACCCAGGAGGTCCTGAACTCCCTCTGTTCTTCCCTCAAGGCCTTTTGACAGACATACTGATCAGTAAAAAGCAAAGTAAACTCGAGAAGCAGAAGAAGCCCAGGAAAGGGCGGATGAAACTTCTACATTCACAGGCGAGCACATGCTGCCTCCACTAAGTGGTGGGTGGACAGGTTTAAAGGCATCCCCTGCTGCAAGCTCCGTGCAATTGCAGGACCTCCATCTGCTCTACTGGAGCACAGGCCGAAACCCTGCGGCACTGAAAGGGTCGTTGCCCCTCAAACAGCTCTCACAAAGCCCACGTGCTGGACTCTAGGGCAGAAGTACGACCTTTCGTGTCATTCCCGGAGGACCAAAGGTTATGTTTAAAAATACAGATACCTTGGGCCATTTTCTGATCCCAGGGGTAGGTAGGTAAAGAAGGGAATGACAAGAGATATCACTACAAGGAACAGCATTTAGAACTAAGAGCCAACAGGGACAGTCTGTGACAGAAACTGACTGGTACAATTTCATGCCAGAGGATGTCCTGTATTACAGCCCTGGCCTAGAAGAAAATGGATACTAAAGACCAAAAGAGTCTGAACCCAAGGAGGGACCAAGCCAAGGAACCGCTCCCTTTTACAGAGAGTAAAACAGAGGCTCGAGGATGCCAGACAACTAGAGCTGGAGCCCCCATGTCCGCTCCCTCCTGACGGGCCACCCGGGTGAAATGGGTGCCCCAGCTGCTGTTTCAGGAGGAAAGGCAGGCAGCACTCCCCCTCTTCCCCAAGTTCCAGAAAGCAAGTGCTGCTAACCGAGGAGACGTCTGTGATGGGCCAATACGTTTGTAGGGCAGCTCCTTCCCCAAGGACACAGGACAAGCAGGGGTCCTCCTGCCTGTGGGAGAGAGGCAGGAATCCAGCCGAGCTGAGCAGGCGGCCGCCGCAGATCTGCCTGCCTGCGATCTGGCCGCCCCTCTCCGGAGACCCAAAGAACTAAAGATTACCGCATGGCCAGAGGCAGGGAAATCACCCAGCAAGCCCTGGGCACGCTACTGGATTTCAGCAGCTTCTCTGATGAATTTTAATGAAGTAATTAAGAGCTAGATAATAGAGATGGAGCTCCGCAGAGAAGCACTCATGGACCTCACCTCTTTGATACGTTCCTGCATCAGGAAGCAACTCTATCACTAGATGGCTTCATTAATATTCTGTCCAGCTCTCTGGCTCTTAAAGTGATCTATGCCAAAGTTTGTTAGTCTTTTAAATTACCTGCTGAGCTCCCTGGAAAAAAAAGAGGAAGCATGCTTTCTGGGGAAAGAACAATGTCACAGCGCATGCTAGAAGCAGACCCACTGGGCCTGCTCATATTTCCCTTTTGAAAACTAGTCTGGGTTATAAAAGAGAAACAACTATAGGACCACCCATGCTGTAAAGACTGATAAGGGAACACGGACCACGGCATGGCAGCCCAAAAGAACTAGCAGCCCGGCCTAGAGGCCTGTCTTTAAGAGTGGCCACTCAGCAGATACCTCGACTACTGGACAATCCAGCTGTTAACCCCTTGGCCCAGAATGACAGTAAAGAAGCTTAATTCTTGGGCTTCAAATGGCCCAGAAAAATTTTGCAGGGAAACCCCATCTCCTACCCCAGAGGTCTACCTTTGTCGCTCGGGATCACAGACCAGAGCTGGCTCTCTCCTTTTGGCTCACATAGCATATTCTCCCCTCTCCCCTTTGCCTTCCTATTCCTCAAGACCCACTTAGAACCTCACCTCCCTTTGGGTCCCTTCCTGTATAATCCTAAAAGCTGGGAGTGGGGACCTGAGTTCAAGTCACCCCTATGTCCTCTCTCTCCTCCATATTTCCACTTTAAAGAATCCCTGATAGAGAAGATTCAGTTCCTATTTGATTGCTTCCAAGGACAGAAAGCCTACAATTTCACAAGTTCAGGGTCAGGCATTTTTTGCCATAAACATATACTTCTACTGAGAAGAATTCTCTTTCCTGAAAACTTGACTGACTTAAAACTAGGTATCTGGTATGGCTATAATGGGGTTCAAGTGGAAGTCCTATGGTGACTGCTTAGTTCTGTCTTGGTGTTCACATGAAGCTGTGAATAGATCTACACACACACACACATACATATACAATGGGTACATGTAAAACCAGTGAAATCTGAACCAGCTCTATAGATTGTATGACTGTAAATTTCCTGGCATTGAGGAAGAACCACAGTTACACCAGGTGTCAACTTTGTGGGAGGCTGGGTGAAGAGTATATGAGATCTCCCTATATGTTTCTTTCCAGCTTCCAGCAAATCTGGTATGAACTTTTTGTTGTTGTTGTTGGTATTAAAACACAGGTATTTATTTTAGGTATCAACTCACTTAAATCTGGCAAGCAGAGAGAAGGCAGGTGATAAAGCTGGGGTGAGATCCCAGGCTGCCTGCACCAGAGAACTCCTGCCTGACCATTCCTACTTTGCCTCGTGATGCTACACCTGGCAGGAGGAAGTTGAAGTAAACCACATCAGCCTTAATGCACTGTATGTATTAATCTCTATAATCACTCTGTCACTAACGTTTATAGAGCATTCTGTCCCTCAGAGGGCTTTCACATATTCTCCCAATCTCATTTAATCCTCACAACAAGCCTATGAGACAAGCTTTCACTTCCCACAATTCCCAGAGGAGAACACTGAGCTTCTAGCCTTCAGACCCCAAATCTTAGGCTCCTACCACCTATGTCCCCACACTTCTTCTGCTTTCCTGAATGATCAGAAAGTACCACAGTTGCTTTTAAATGATGACTCTTTTTTCATTCCAGTCAGCCTTTACCTGAAAACAGGGACCTCAAAGTTCAGTCCCTCCAAGGGGCTGGCCAAAGGAAGAAGATGGGGTGACATCTGTCTGGGTGGCAGGGCTGGCTGCTCATTGCAGCAGCAGGAAGCAGTCTCCAGGGTCCCAGCTCCTGGAGACGTGCCAGGACATCTTCTTACCTTCCAACCGCAGCTGTCAGCACAACCAGGCATCCTTAAAACACAGGTGCCCTAAGCCCCGCCCCCCACAGTTTTAAATAGAATCAGCTTGTACAACTCATTGTCTGCCTCTCTGTCTCGTTCCAAACACAGAGGAAAAGAAGTCACAGATGCAGACAGCAGGTCTCATCCCAATCCAGCAGGATTTCAGAAACCTATATAGAGGGATTAGGATGAAGGGGTGGGGGAAGCACATAGAATTTTCTACCCAGAAGACTGACAACCTAATACAGTTTTTGATATACTATCATTGATTCATTCTTTGTTTAGAGAAGTCTTTGGCAACTCCTAGAATTTCCTTTAAAAATACAAATATCTCTAAGAAGGATTATTTCTCATGTCTTTATGAAATCAGGTTAGTGGGAATCTGCGGACAGTCAGTCTTGACTGGGATGAAATACAGTGGTTTCTGATAGTTTTGCCTGGAGGGGGGCAGAGTGGAGGGAGCACAGAAGAAGAGGGGCACTTAATTACACAGTCAAGAATCTTCTCTATCAGGGAATATGCTATATACTGAATGTTTGTGTCATCCCCAAATTCCAATGTTGAAACCCTAATCTCTAGTGTGATAGTATCTGCAGGTGGGGCCTTTGGGAGGTAATTAGAGCGTGCGAGTAGAACCCATTGGTAGGATCAGCACCTTTATAAGCAGACTGGAGTCTGCATTCTCTCTCTCTCTCTCTCTCTCTCTCTCTCTCTCTCTCTCTCTCTCTCTCTCTCTCTCTCTCTCTCTCTCTCGCTCTCGCTCGCTCTTGCTCTCCCCACTCCCCATTTAGCCTTGTGAAGACACCAAGAATATGGCCAGCTGCAAACCAGTAAGGGTGTCCTCACCAGAACACAACCGTGCTGGTACACGGATCTCAGACCTCCCAGCCTCCAGAACTGTGAGAAATCATCCCTCTTGCTTATGACCCCTGTTTATGCTCTCTTGCTACAGCAGCCTGGACTGGCTGAGAAAGAAACCCAGTTTCTAAGTGTTTCCTCCAGCAACCCCCAGAGACCAAAAGCTACCAACATTGTGCAAAGGCTCAGGGCAGTTCTGAAATTTCTCTTGGAGCTGGCCTTGCCCTGGGTGGGCTGGGCCTGCCCTTCTTATGGCCTCTTCTCTGATTTGTTCTTAGATACTCATATAGAAAACTCTGTTTTAAGAAATAAAACCTCCTCATCCTGGCTATGTTTCCCTTCATTCCAACAAGATCTAATATACATTTATGACCTGTCAACCCTGAGTAAGGCATCAGGCTGAGTACTGGGAGCAGAAAGTGTACACGCCACGCCCAGCCTATGCTCTGTACAGTCTCCCCCAGGGGAAAAGAGTGCTGAGCACTGTAGTTCAGAAAGGTCGGAGGGCCTCTCCAATGGGCTTGCATCAGCCAGTCAGTCTCTTGCTGATCCTTCCTTTGCTAGAGGACCCCTATGTTAGTGCATTAGTCAACTACTGCTTCAAAACAAGGATGCCTAACCAACAATCCCCAAATCTCACTGGCTTATAACCACCAACATTCATTTTTGTCTCTCAGGGGTCTGTGGGTAGGCTGGGTCTCAGCTGATCACCACTGGGCTTCACTAAGCTTGGATCTAGACTAAGGACTGGGTTCAGGTATGTTCCATATGAATAATCATTCTCCATGGACCAGAAGCTATCCAGAGCACGTTATTCCATGGCAGACAGCAGAAATTCAAAAGGCCAAGCCAAGTAGCCCAAGCACATTCAAAGCCTCTGCTCACATCATATACACTAACAGCCTATTGGTTAAAGCCATGCTCAACATCAGTGGGGCACATACTCACTCTCATGGGAGGTACACCAAAGTCATAGGGCAAAACTTATGAAGATGTAATTCTACTAGAGGGAAGAAGACAGTTAAGATCAATAATCCACCCACCAGTCAGTAATAACTGACAAAATCTTTGAGACAACTTCGCAAATCCTCAGATGCCCCTGACAGAGCAGAGCCTCTGAGACCCAAGAGGGGAGACAATCAACTGGCCCATCACTTACACTTTCCTTCCATTGTGGCCTAGCACAACAATGGCCCATTGTAACCAGGAAGCAGCTGCAGACACAAAGCGAAGCATCCTTCCTTGTGTCTCCCTGGCTTTATTGCAGGATCCAGCAGAATACTAACCAGAATCCCCGGCAGCCTTGGCACTGGGTTCAGGTAACTTGTCTCCGTAGCAAGTCTACCCACCAGAGAAAATAGAGACATAGGGTCAAATGTCAAGGAGCCAGAGCTTCCTCTCCACCCACCGCCTCTGTCCTCAGAGGCTGCCATGCCCTGGCCATTGGGGAGCAGCTGCGGTCCCCCAATTTTCATGGTCAAAGCCTTACATGAGTAAGTGCCATTTTCAGAGGGGCATACTAGGTGCCAGGCACCACGCACACTATTCTATTCTGACACACTCTTCTGAGGACCCTGTGAGATGGGCGCTCCTCGCCCACTTTACAGATGACAGGCAAAGAGGTAAGACTCTTTTCTCAAGGCCGTACAGTACAGTCCTGACAGACGACAGGATTAAAGCCCAAGGAGGGTGGTCACGGGGTCGGACCCCAGCTCCTCTGGTAAACAACATGCGAGTGGTTAATTCCAAGTTTGAGTGTCAGTTCTACTATTTATTATCCTAGCACAAGCTGTTAGAGGGCTACAGCGGGATTTAGGGGAGAGCTTTGTGTAAAACTGAGTTTTCAGCATCCCGTGAAGAACAGACACAGGAGTTCCTGGCCTGTGACTTCAAATCTTACCTTATCTCTCAATAGCCTATCAAGTCAAAAGAGGACAGCCTAGACCAGGGAGAAGGTCTCCCTTGGGTCTGACTGGGAGCTCTCTTCCCCTTGGTGGTTCAAAATGGCGTCCCCAGACCTCCCGGCTGTTCTATGGCAAGTTAGGGGAAGATGGCTGCCCACCCTCAGCTGGCTGATCAGTAACAGTACCTCTGGCCACAAGACAAATGCAGTAAGAGTTGCCTCTGTCACAACGCCATCGAGAAAGAAAAATGGTGCCCATTCCCCCAGCTGTACCAGAGCTGCCTGGCCAGATTGTCTCTGCCCCTCAGAGCTCGAAGAACCAAGTCCTATAAGAATAGGGGCTCAGAAAGACAGAGGGGTCCAAATGGCTATGCCACATAGAGCCACAGCCCTCTCGCAGGGCCTCCCTCCCAGTCCTGTCGGATTACACAGAAGAAGGCCCCAAATCCATCACATTCAGAATGCAAGGGATTTTCTAGGAGACAACCTCTAAAGGTAGCTGCCATAATAAGGCTCTCCTGATGTCACTCCTAGTGACACAACATTTTCAGCCAATGCAGGAGAGTGGGGCCGGTTGCTGATGGAAAGGGAGATGACACGTCTTCCTGAGAAGGACTCAGGAGCTTCTGAGTGGAGAACAAGGTGAGCCAGACCCCAGGCCAGGTCAAGGCTGTCTCCAGAGGGGGGCTCCCTCTTCCTAGCTGATTCCGTGCCCTGCATGCCACCTGCTAGCGCAGACACGTGTGAGCGGATGGAAGGGGCTATGGGCCCTGCGCGAGGGGGGCTGCGTGCCAAAGGGCTGTTACCACAGCTGCCCAGCACACCTGGAGTGGAGGAACGTGCTGGGAGGCAGCCTAGACTCCTGCCTAACTCCTCTTTCAGTATATTTTCTGCAATAATGTGTGACTGAGGCCAGAGAGAGCCCCCAAGTTTCCTTCTTCACAACGGCAACATAATCAGGGATTTGACTTCGGACAACAAAATAACACAAAAGCGGCACAAATACTTGACCCAATCTTTCTGGAACAATGAACAGCTCTTTCTGTCAGCACTCTGCCTGATATTCCTCTTAATAAGTCTGAAAAAGAGAGGCATTTTTGTCATTTTTTTCACGCCTTCTGCTTGTTCAGCTTGAGGAAGCCTTGGCTGGTGCAGAGCCCCCGCCGGGGGCTCACAAAGCCCCATGTGAGCCACAGCCCCGTGCACACCAGGCCACGTTGTCATGGCCTCTTGCTTCCTCGGCCTCAAGGCAAGAGCATTCTCAGTTCTGTAGATCTGGCTGATGGGAGGTTCATTGGGTTTGCTGAATAATAAAGAAGAGACCATTTTATTGTCTCTGATCCTCCTACGAGTCTCTCTTCTCACCCCACTATATGCCTCAGGGAGCACTTCTTTGGGTTTTGGGACCCAGAAGACATATAGCCTGTGCACAGAATATTCTGAATACTGGACTCAGGTTTAGTCCTCCCAGGTGGAGGGCTTGGAAACTCCAATTCAGGGACTATATTGGACAAGTCTCTGTACCCCACATTTCTAGCCCCTCCAATAGAGTGGGACTCAGAGCATGTGCTCTAGCAGCCTCAACTCGGTGATGCACCTGTGGCAGTAGATCTCGGTGACACACACCTGGTGGTGGCATCACGCTTTGAGTATACCAGCTCTCTAGCTCCCCTGAGAATGGTAAGAACTAAGATCAGGATTGAAAATTCTGCCTCCTGCTCTTTCTCTTGCTCTGAATCAGTGTGACCCAAGTTCCCTGCAAACACCCCAATCTTCTCCATGCCACCTCTGCAGATGGCTCCCGGGGAAATCTGCAAGGGTCCACCAGGCAGGCCGGGCAGGGAGGAGAAGTGGGTGTTTTTATGGCTGTCAATCCCTGCTCTACAGGGAAGGCAGCTGCAGTGCCTGGGAAACCAGTGAGCTCAGCATGCTCCCACTCCATCCCACCCACCTCCCAGACCACACAGGACCTCACACCTTGAGCTGCTGAGCCCGCTGACAGCCCCCTGGAAGGCATTGAGGCCTAGAGCAGGGATGTTCAACCTTGTGGCTTCCTTGGGCCGCATTGGAAGAACTGTCTTGGGCCACACATAGACAGTTCACTAACAATAAATGGCGAGCTATAATTTAAAGAAGGCAAAAAAAATGTATTAAGCCACGTTCAAAGCTGCCCTGGGCAGCATGCGGTCCGCGTGCTGCAAATGGACTAGCCTGGCCTACATGTAAGGGAGGAAAGGCGGGAGCAAGAAGGTCCTCACAGTGGGGAAGCCAGGATGGCTCAACAAGTCAAACACTTGCTTTGCAGGCCCAGGAACCGAGGATCAATTCCTGGTCCCGGCCCGTGCGGACCCACATGCTGAACTGGGGTGTGCTTCCCATGCGGGAGGCCTCTAGCCTGGTTCCTGCCCTGCAAACTGATGATGTACAACCATGGAGACTGCTCTGCCCAACCTCCTCTGTCTCTGTCAATAACAATAAAATAAATCATTTTTTTTTAAATTTATTGGAGTGACATTAATTGTTATCAATTACATTGTTTCCAGGTGTACAGTTCTACATTGCATTGTCTATACATCCCAATATAAAATAAATCTTAAAAAGGTGAAGTTCCTCATAGGATTGTGTAACATTTTAAGAACCCTGATGTCAGGAACCCAGAAAACTAGAGACCCTTACACAAACAAGGTTTCCTCATACTGGAATCAATTAGTCAACAGATATGCTGCGTCAACTAAATGAAACAGATGGAGAATCATTTGAGCTATAGTCTCGGCCTTCATAAAGTATACTATTTGGATGGGGAGGCAAGACTCACACAGATGAAGCTAAGGACATCATACTATGGACAAATAGACTGTACGTGTAACACAGACCTGCAGAGCAGCAGGAACTCACACGAAGGAAAAGGATCACTTGAGACTGGAAGTTCCCAAAGGTGATAAAATCTGAGCTAGCTGCCAAGTGAAAGACGCATCAAGTTAAGTTGAGTGGCTCGGAGAATTTTAAGTGTGAACCGTTGCCTAAGAATGGGTTTTTTGGTAAGATATGCAAACTGTAAATTTTCAGCAATGGCAAAATGGGCCATTCAATCCCATTGTCTGAAATGATGCTGTCTTCTTAAGCTTGATATTAGTTTAAAATAAAATAAAACCATTTCCCGCTTGATTACAGTTAGAATCAGAGAAAGATTTTTAGTCTGACCCTCGGTAGTGTTTAAAATAGTAGAAAAGAGCAGAGAAGGCATTGAATAAAATAAATGTTTCTGATCTCAATCCAGTTACTGCTGAATGCAGCAGATGATTGGAAAGGTAGCTTGCCTCTGGCATCCTCAGCCACAGAAATTTAACGATGGATGAAAATGGATAAATTCAAGATGTCCTGATAGAATGGGGAGGCTTCAATATCTCAGCAAATTAGGAGACTTGTAACCCATTTTACCATGGTTGGATTATAGCTAAATAGGATTTTAAGTTTATTGTAAATGAAAGGAAATCTAATTACCTGAGCCACATCATTGTTACTGAAACGTGATACATGCTAATTTCCTTGCTGGGCACCAGCAACTGGGCTTGTGATAGCTGTCTGCGAGGTGCTCAAGTCTGACCAATCTCAAATTGGCCTTTTCCAGTCCTAAAGATGAGCCTGGAATCTTTGTGTTCAGGATGGGCCAGAAATTAAGCGGAGCAATCAAAGTTCTACCTAGTTTGCCCCAAGGCCTTACACTATGTGCCTCAGGTCATTTGGACACTTTAGAATCAGCTCTATCAACTGTAGCCTGATCAGAGCAAAAATATAGTATCCCAAGCACCTGATTTTAACTCTCCCCTTTTACTTTTGTTGTTATGCCTGTCTATGCTCTAAGCAAAGTAAAATATATATATATATCCAAAGACAATGTTTTCATATACACAAAAGCCAAGAGACAGAAAAGGGCAGGCCAACACGGTAAACTGTGAGCAGTGAACACGGCTGGCTCACAGGATATCAGATGGGAGGCAATGGCATCTGTGTTACTGAAATCTCCCCAAGCATTCCAATTCTGGAGTGATTCTTTTAATATTCAAAGGAACTTACTGGAGTCCCTGTTTTGTTTCCTTACCACGCCACTTCATTGGGAATGCAAATCCGTGGTTGCTGCTAGGCCCCAAGGTGACTACAAGCCACGGCAGACACTAACTTGTGGGTCTTACCCCACTTTCCTGAACACTTGAGGATGTCATAAAAATTACAATACTAAAAAAGAAAATGTAAGCATAAGTACTACTAAAATCTACTACCCATAACCCATTCCATACCTTTATTGACCAATCCTTTCTCTCCTTAGCCCAGGCCCTGTTGCTGAGGTCTGCCCCTTGCTCTAGCAGAGTTCTTGTCACTGACTTATCTTGGACAATTTCCTGAGACCCTAATCCCAATCCCCAAAACCATCTAATAATGATAATTATGTTCATAACTATAGGTAATATTTACTGAGCACTTCCATAAGACACTGTTTGAGACTCTCTATCTGCATTAGTTCATTTAATCCTCCTAATAGCCTTATAAGATGGGTAATATTGTATTTATATTTTACAGCATGTTAAGCTGAAGCACAAATAGATGAAGTACATTATCCAAGGATTAGAGAACCGGTATATGGTGGAGGTCTGACTCCAGAGATAGTGATCTGAACTATTCTCTTTTATTGCACATCCAAAAAACAATCTCTATACCAAAGAAAAACCTAGCTCATTTTAATATATAAGGCAGTTTAGTGCCCTGTGATGATATGGATAGACTGTGAACACCAGTCTAGAAGTTTCTGCAAAGGCATATTTTTAGAGGTAAATTTTAAGTAAGAAAATCAGTAAATCAATAAAAAAGTAAATAAGTAAATAATTAAATCACATGTAAATAATTGATAAAGTCAGTAGTACAGTTGGTTTTGAGAAAGTAAATCAAGAGATTACCCTCCTTAATGCAGGTGGGCCTCATCAAAGCAGTGAAGGACTTAAGAGCAAAGACTGAGGGTCCCTTAAGTAAATAGAAGAAATTCTCCTCAAGAGTACAACATAGAGTGCACTTGAAATCTCTCCACAAGGAAAAAAATAAAGGCAACCACTGAAGTGATGTGTGTGTTCATTGGGATCATCATTTCACAATGTATACATATATCAAACTATCATGTTGTACACTTTTAAAATATACAATTTATTTGTCACTTATACCTCAGTAAAGCTAGAAAAAAATAAATATAAACATGTAAAATAGATAATGGTATTTTTTTTAAAGGAAGAGGGGATAAGGCCCAAGCTGACAGAATAGGTAAATGCTGTGTCTGCCGCCTCCCATGAGCACATTGGAATTACAAGTAAATTACAGAACAGTCAACCTCAAGAATTATTTGAAGACTAGCTGAACAGAATTGCTGTAACTAAGGATATAGAGAAAAGGCCACATGGAGGCTGGCAGAAGGGGCAGAAAGGTGAAACAGGCTGACTCCAAACCCATAGGCAATAGTTGAGTACTAGGAGGGACATCTTGGTGGCAGGGGTCCCCTGAAGAGTGAGGGGTCTCAGCTGCAGACCAGGTTCCCCAGCCCAGGGGACTTACATAGAGAACAGGAGTTCCCACAATACGTGGCAGTAAAAACCAGTGAGGATTCCGTCATCCACCCTGGTGAAATGGAAGGTAGCTGGAAACGCAGACATCATCTTGCGGGCCTGTGCACAGACTCACACGCTCACAAGCACTCACCCGGGGTTCAGGTGGAGGAGAGCAACTTGAGAAGCACCAGAGATGAAGGAAAAGACTGAGTTGGGTGGCTTCAAGGTGAGGGCTAGAGAAACAGCTGCTATTATCCCTGTGTGGAGCCTGCCACCCACGTAACCTACAGGAGGGCGCTGTCTCTCCTGTATTGAACCCTCCCCCACAGGGTGGTGGTCCCCTGGGATACTGCTTCAGCTAACTCTGGAGGCAACAGCAAGGGCACTATTGGCTCTTGGGGATCCAGCTCCACCTCACGAGCTGCAGACGCCTTTTACAGAAACTCCCCTGTAGCAGCGGATGGCCCTTGGAGCCTGGAACACTTTTGGTGAACACTCCACCCCAGCCCACAGTGCAGCCTTTCTTGGGCAGCTGTCAGGTGTCTGTAGGCCCAAGGTGAGTGACAACTGGTCAAGATGCTCTCAGGGTATTTCGTGGAATGGCCACAGGCTCACCACAGGGGCAAGAAATGAATATGCATTAACCTCATGAAAGTGACTGGACACACCCTGGGACTCCCTGGGACTCTGCCTCACCCAACTCCCAGCAGCACTGCCAGGGGCACTGCCAATGCCAGGTCCACCAGCCGGGCCAGTTCACCTAAGAAGGCTCTTTCAGAGTCTGAGCCTTACAGGCAGCCAGCAGGTGGCAACAGCCTAGCGGGGGTGGTGAACCTACAGCACGCGTGCCCAAAGTGGCACGTGGAGCAATTATTTCGGCACATGAATTATTGTTTTTTGTTATAAAAACATCCTATGCCTCTTATAGACATAAAAATAATCGATACCTCTATCTCACCCGATGGGTTGGCATGCGAGTCGAGCGAGTATACTCTTATTTCATAAACTTTGGCACTCAATCGCCAAAAGGTTCGCCACCCCTGCTAGGGGGACCCTAGGTCTTTTGCTAAGCCACCCTAGGCTCAATACTGATAGAAGCTGGTCTGGGTCCACAGTGAGACCACCCCAACAGGCCCCCCAGGTCCAGCACAAGCAGCAAACAACTTGTAGCTCCTACCAGGCAGCCCCAGGCTAGACACAGGCAAGGCTAAAATTGGCCCGCAAGGGACCCCTTCCCAAGAGGCACCAGAAACAACACACTCAGGGGCCGGTCTCAGACCACAGCAGAGTACTAACTGATTAGCCCCACAAGTGGCGAATTCAAAGGTGGTCTCAACAGACACAAAAACCTACTCAGGCAAATCCCCCTGCAGATTAGGACTCAAGAGTAGAGCGTGAACTCTTCCCTGTATTTCCAGACCTCCCATCTGCCCTTCAAACTGCAGACTTGCCCACCTCTCCAGCTGAATAAGCCAATTCCTAGAAGGGTGGGAGTAGATCTAGGCTTAGGTCTTTCAAGTCTTAAATCTTGGTTAAATGGAATGCCAATCTAAGCACAGTTTTTGTTTGTTTGTACTGTAAGAAACCTTTCCCAGACAGGATACAGCAGAGGCAAGAGTCAAAGGGGGAAATGAAACCCCATCCTTCCACAAGCCTCCCCAGTGGAAGCTTCACCAAAGGAAAGATGATCCATACTCCTTCTATGCAGAGAGACTGTCCTGGGCAATATTCCATATATAAGGCAACCTCTGCCACATCCAGAGAGGATTTGCTGAGACCCATCTCACACAGTGGCCACTGTGAACACCTATTTCTTGTTTCTGTTTTAAACACTGCTATGGTGTGAATGTTTGTGTCCCCCAAAACTCGTATGTTGAAACCCTAACCCCCAAAGGTGATGAGATAGTAGGTGGGGCCTTTGGGAGGCAATTAGATCATGAGAATGAAGCTCTTATGAATGAAATTTGTGTTCTTATGAGGTCTGATACTTAAGTTCATGAACTCATCCTAGAAAAAGTGCTAATACAGACCTCATTGCTGAATATCACTATGGTGTCCTTTGAAGTTCTCTCCTTAGGGAGCTATGCACCGATGACAGCACCTAGTCCACCTTTAAAACAATTCTGGAACTCTTTTTCTTGGATGGCCATCAGAGCATCATCATATTATCCTTGATGTCCTGAATGTAATCAATGTGTCTTCCTTTCAATATTTCCTTTATATTCAGGTAAAGAAAAGAGTCAGTGGGGGCTAGATCAGGTGAGTAGGGAGAGTGTCCCGATACAGTTCATTTACTTACTGGCTAAAAACTCCCTCACAGACAGTCAGTTCCCTGTGAGCTGGAAGAACATTGTTGTGATACAAGAGCCATGAGTTGTTGGTGAAAACTTCAGGTAGTGTTCATCTAACAGCCTCTTCAGCACCTCTAAATTGTCAACTTGGTTGACTGTTTGTCCATTTGGTTCAAATTTATGATGCATAATCCCTCTGATATCAAAATAGGTTAGCAAGATTATTTTGACTCAATGTAGACTGATGGAACATTTTTGGTCATGGAGAATTGGCTGGCTTTCATCGTGCACTTTGATGACTGGTTCTGGGTTGTGTTGGTATGCCTATGTTTCATCACCAGTGACAACACGACCTAAAGCATTGTCTCACCTCTCAAAAAGGTCTTGGTGAACTCAAGCTCCAACATTCTCGTGACAGCACACAAGCTCAACAATGAGAATACATGCCACTGAACAAGACACCATCACACATTGGCAGGAACATAGCTGTGAAACACAGATATACAAAGTTGATGAAACCTCACTGAGTTGTTTGTACAGTGCTGCCAATGCAGGCGCACAGTGACTAGTTTGAGAACTTAATTGTCAGACCTTGTATAAGGCACCCGACACAGCTTCCTAGCTTCTTCCCTCACGTGAGGCTACAATGATAAGTCTGTGACTCAAAGGGGGACCCTCATCAGACCACGCTGGAAGCCTGATCTCAATGTTCAGTCTCAACTATTGTGAGAAATAAAGTGCTGTTGTTTCTAAGTCACCCAGTCTGGGGTATTTTGTTAGAGTGGCCCAAAGGCAGACAGCAAGATCTCCCTGAGTTGGGTGACCCTCACCACATCTTCCCCAATACTGTTAGCCACTTCACTCCGTGTAAAGTCTGAGGCGTGGGAATTAGCATCTGCTGAGTATAGTCTAGTGGCCTTCCTCTAAGTCAGGGGTGTGCAACATTTTGGGTTCCCTTAGCCACAATGGAAGAATAATTTTCTTGAGCCACACATAAAATTCACTAATACGAACCACAGTTAGAGCTAAAAAAAAAAGATCTCATACTGTTTTAAGGAAGTTTGCAAATTTGTGTAGGACCATATTCAAAGGTGTCGTGGGCTGTATGTGGCCCGCAGGCCACAGGTTGGACAAGCTTGTGATAAGGGATTAGGTGTGCCACTCACACATTTGGAGAAGGCTTCTCTCTCCACTTCTGGATTTTGTTAGTCCCTTACCTTACTTACTCCAGCTCACTATCCAACCCACACTCTCAACTAACGTCAAAAACACACCCACTCTCTTAATACACTCCCACGCACTCATTCTGCTCTGTCCCACTGGCCTCCCTGTGTTGTCCCTCAAAAAGCCAGACAAGTGCTTGTCTGCCTGAAGACTTTTGCAATCGCTTATGTCCTCCATCTGGAATGCCCCTTTTCTCAGGATTCGTGTCCTGCTTCTTCTGTTAAAAATTTTGTGCAGTTGTCACCTTTGTAGATAGGCCTTCCCTATCTAAAAGAACATCTTCCCCTAGTCCCTGATCATGCTTTTATTTTGTTTATTGAACTGTGACTGGAAAAAAAACTGAAATAGCATATAGGTATGGATATAAATATATGAATATGGATATATGAGGGCTGTCCAGAAAAAAATCCAACCATTGTCAATATAACAAAAATGGTTACATGGCTGGATACTTTCCAGACCGTCCTCATATATGTATATGTGTATATTAACTGTCTCTAGAACCCCACTAGAATGAAAACTTAATGAGACTAAGAGCTTGCTATCTTTTTCTTACCCATTTCCTCAAAATCTAGAAGAGTTTTTACTTGGCATATAGTAGAGTATCCAGTTAAATAGACAAAAGAATAAATTTGTATATAATTCGATTAATGAGTCAGTGTTCCCTACTATTTGCTACAAATAATCCATCACTTACCTAGTGGATTTATGGTATTGCCTTTATCATATTCCAATTTCTCATATTTAAGATACTAGATTTTTAAAAGGCAGGTTGAAATTATTATCAGAAATATAAATAATATGAGTAAAAAATTTTAAATCTAGTAACTTAAGAATGATATGGGCCTTTCTATGGTGAGTATAGTTTTTCAAAGCTCCCTATAAGGCATAGACTTTGCTCTTGAATCACATACTATTCCAGTGGGGAGACAAAACATGTACTGGAAACCACTGAATAGTAAGTATGAAATTTTCTGGGAAACTATACAGATGGAGGAACATTAAGATGAAGACTATAGGAAACTCTCAGAAACAAAGCATAGCTTGGTCATGTGTGAAGTGTTCACAGTGACTACTAGATCTGACTTGTATGAAGGGCAATAAGTGAAATGGAATTCTGCCCTGTTCCTTGGGGAAGAAGGTTTAAACTGGCAGTTTCCTCCACTTACCATCCAGTTTGTTTTCCAGTTAAGTATCTGCAAGTGGAAAATAAACTACATTTGAGGAACAAGCAAAAATTGTGTAAGAATTTCTAATTAGAAATCCTTTTTATTTCAAATCAAGTGGCTATGACACAAGTGTCTAAACTGAAACACATATAGGATCTGTCACTCCATATATGTGGGGGGGGGGGTGCACACTCTTGTGTTTATCTTTTAAAAATATATTATAATGAAGAACCATATTCCCCTATAGCAGGCAAGTCATGAGGAACTCTCTGCCAAACAGAAACTCTGAATAGCCTGGTGGTTCTTTTCCGGGTGCTTTAGGTGGTTTCCATCTTAAAAACATTCAATATTTCTGGCAGTAGAAACCTTCAAAAAACTTTAGCACAGTATTTGTGACCAACCCCGCTAAGGAAATGCACAAAAGTTTATGGTTTTGCATTTTTATATTAGACTCATGTTTTTCATTTGTCTTCCATCAAACACATATTATCTGCTTTACATCTATATTGGAACAAGCCAAAGGCAACTAACCCTGTACTAATTTCTAGCATCTCCTACATTGATCTCAGTGTGTGGTCTCCTAAGCGGCAGCCATAGTATCACCTGAGAACTTGTTAAAATTGCAAAATCTCAAACTCTCTTTCAGACATACTGAATCAGAAACTCTGGGGACAGAGCTCGATAATCTGTGTTTTAATTAGCTTTTCATTGATTGTGATGCACACAAAGTGTGAGAACTACTGTTCTAATAGACGATAAACTTACCAGGGCTGCAGGAATCACCAGGGAGAGTAGGTAAGGCTTAAAGGGTGATTGACCTTGGATTAGATGATTTGCTCATCTTAACACTAACACTTCGGAAAATTTCAACTTATTATGTGACTTCCAACGATTATATTGCAAACAACTCCCCAGACATCCATCAAGCTGTGTTGAAATGTCAGCTTTTAACTGAGGCCTTTGGTGTGCACTGGGTTTATGTTCATTGAGAAGAGCTTTAACCACACTCCTGAACTGCAGCAAGGCACCCAAGTTTACGGTTAATGAATAGCAAACCTGACCATCTAGATCAGCAGTTTTCAGCCCTGTCAGACCTCGTGACCCCTCTATCATCCTGAGATGAAATTCAAAGTCAATATTCCCTTCCTGTGCACAGTTTTAAAATAATAAAATATCTTAGCACTATAAAATATAAATAATAAATTAATTTATACTAAAATAACATGTATTTTAATAAGTAAATGCTTGAGCAGGTCTATCCAAGAACACATACACCAGTTAGACCAGTCCCCCATGAATACAACCTCTACACATACAAATCTATGCAGGTATTTCTATTTGTACAAATCCAGATTTATGCAAATTTAGTTATTATAAGTAGCTCTGCTGTCAGGGATAGAATTTTCTGAAATGGTGAACCAACAATTGGTAAAAAAATACAGTGCTTTTCAGGCTACATTCCTGGAAAAGTCAGTGTATAGTAAAATGGTGCAAAAATAAACATAGTGTTTATAGATAGAATGAGATTTGCTTCTGAGCTCAAATAATTATGCAGTGTTTTTCTGAGTATCTGATGGGTAACTCAAAAATCATGTGCACACAGGACTGGTCATCGTGTAGGACTGTACCACACATTACAGGACATCTACCACACATGGTTCATGTGCAGGGTCAGAGATTCCCCCCACATTCCCCTCGTGATGATAACTGAAAGTACCCCCATAAATTTCCAAAATACTTCTTAGGAGATAGTAATGCAAACCACTGATCTAGACAAAATTCTGTGTGAATGCTCATTCATTCCTTACTTACTGAACAAGCTGCACAGTTAATACTCATAGGTTTCCAAGCATGGTGCTTGCTCAGTGATGAGACAATGGAGCTTGCATTCTATCAGGGGATATGGAACATAGACAATCATTAAGAGACTTCAAAGCAGTACATAATTAATGTTATACGTAAAAGAGGTTTAAGAGCTACAGGATACCAACCAATGTCACCCCATTAAATTTAACAATAAAAAATAATAATATTGAAAAAACAAACAAACCAAAAAAATAAATAAATAAATAAAAAGAATAAAGTTCATTTCTTTTT